>JAYMFT010265481.1:0-10704 GCA_038088735.1 Panulirus argus
TGGCAGGGTCAAACAGTAAAGTGTAGTCAGAGGAGTATACCGTAAATATGTAGGGGTCATGGGAGGGGCCATTACTCACAATTTGAAATCTAATCTTTCTTAAACTTCAACTTCGTTCTATCCAAACATATTCGACTGAGAAATTTAATACAATAAATGCCCTATCGTACCCTATTCAACTACCAACACTTAGGGAAGGATGAACAGCTGGATTGACTGTGGACCGACAGCACCAACCAGGATTTGAACTGATGCGGTCAGCAACGCCAAGCACTACATCACAAAGGTCCAAACCTCAAGGGGAAATTTCAGTTTTCCGTACAATTTCATTATCTTTTTTTATTTTACAATAGATTTATTTGCTCCTGGCGCTGTGTGTCCATGACTGTCACCAGCACCTCCTGCTGGGCCTGTGCTACTGTCATGTCTCACTCTGGCGGGAAAACATAAATACTGGGGATGGAAATTTCGTCAATAAGTTCCCTTCCCGTCCCTTCACTCCAGACTCATAACATTTTAGTCTACAAATTGAAAAGAAAATATCGGATGTCAATCTCCCCCAACAAACCACGACCCGAACACCCCAATCCCCAACCCAAAGTCAACTAAACACGACATAAACGTCATAAATATAGCACCACCGCATATACATCACACCGCCATCTTGCATATACGCTCCCAGCATGTCTTTTCTTTAATTCTTCTTGTGTGAATTAAGGCGTGTATCACCTGTCTCTTATCTGTTTTCTTATCAGTTTGTGTCCCTTCATTTAATAAAAATGTGAACAAGAGCGCTATTGATATCAAACATTGTTCAGTCGCCTCATTGATTACGGGGAACTTCAATGGCGTGCGCTGTGTTATTCTGGTATATTTCGACATATTTCGGCACATTTCAGGGTTTTTGTCACGCCCGATAGACATACAGATAGGCAGACAGACAGATATACAGAAAGACAGACACAACGGTTTATTGGTAAGAAATGCATGTCTGTGTAGTAATACATTGGGCACTGTTTACATGTAACAAAATCTATCCTTAGAACACGTCCACAAGAACTCTATAAATAAAATGTAGAAATAAAACTTTCACTGAATAAGAAATGCTTAAAGAGCATGAATTACAGGTAACACAGTACAATTTGAATTACAAGTGAAGTGAATTTAGTTGTGACAATATATGCGGGTGCCTGAGTTCCTAAGCCTAGCCCCACAGTGGAAGGGTTGGACGTCATGTGAACCCCGAATTTGTCCCAGCGCTTGGGCAAGCGTAGTTAGCTGGGACATGTCGAGGGCATCATGAATACCCAGTGTACCAACCTGCTGCTATTTGCGTTCCTCTGAGCTGAATATTTTTTATTTGTTTCGCCTGTTGAAGATTGGACAGCAATATTGCAAGATGGGTTTGATGTATGTAAAGTAAGTTTTAATCAATTGCTTTTCTGTTGAATTTAATTTTCTGTGGATATAGAGAATGTATACAAGCTTGGCTGCCATTGAGGAGAGGTCGTTTTGGAGATGGTTGACCCCCAGTAATTTACATCTATAGATAGATAGATAGATAGATAGATCCGAGAGCACTAGGCGTTTTGTGCTGGTGAATATGTGCATAACTTCGCTTTTTTGTATGTTGATAATAATGTTGTGTTCTAAGGCTCAAGTATGGAGATCCTGGGTGGTTTTTTGCAGGGTACTGTTGGTTCCTATTTCTTCCAGTGGACATGATTCATAGATTGTAAGGTCATCAGTACACTCAAGATGTCTATGGCAGTCCCTCACAGCACCGTTGATCATAGCCATCAAGGCAATGAGTCCACACACAGTCCCCTGGGGCACACAACACGTTATTTTCTCTACTTTCTACGCTTCCCAGTCGGTGCAGTCGGTCGCCGAGGAACCTGCAGAACCAGCAGAGAAGTGTGTGGATCGCAGTCCTAGTTCGAAGAGCCTCCGGATCACAAAGCCTTTTGAAAAGTGGTACACAACCACCGAAAATAACTTGCCTGCTTTGACAAGAACGGTTAACATGTTATGAAAGAGACGGACGAAGTATTGGATGGTTGGGGCATTTGTCACGGGTCAATACGGGGTTAAAAATGTCTGCCCTGATCAGTGGCGCTACAAAGCTTTCAAGGGAGTGAGGTTGATGGATCTGAGTTCATCTATGGTGCTGGGTTTAGGCCTTTGGTGCTATGATAATGGTATCTTGGCGCCAAAGGGAAGGCACATGACCTTCCTTGAGAGATCTGCTGTATGTGTGGGTGAGAGCGATGCTTAGTTCAGTGGCAAACCTCTGAATTAGTCTGACAAGTGGGCCATGTTTACACCTCAGCTGTGAGAGACGGTTGGTCAGGAAGTAAAAGCAGGGAGAGAGGGCGTATGGAGAAGGAACCAAGCGGCTGCATAGCTCAGAGTAGTGTGCAATTGATCTGTTCAGAGACAGTCGTCATCAAGTGCATTCTTCAGATCCAGCTTCCACGGCTTAGGTATACAATTGGTGAGGGAGAAACGTCTTGGAAGTGAAGTCAGGGGTTGGTGAGAGGACAAGAGCTAAGGAAGGAGTAGCACTACTGAAGCATGAGTTGTGGGAGTATGTGATAGAGTGTAAAGAAGTACATTCCAGATCTCCCATTACCAGCATCCTTCTGTGTCATGGGCATGGCAGAGGTTTTGGATCAGGCGGTGATACCATCTGGATTTGGCACTTGTCTAAACTCTCCTTAATTCTTTTCACGCGCCATTTACTAAGTTGTTATATTTTTTTCCAACGATGAATAAATGAATATCACTCATGAATATTGCGCTATATCTAAAAGCTGTTCTTTGATATTCAACTAAGATGGGTGAAGTTAATATAATCATGTGAAGAGAAACATATGAGATAATGTATCATAGACAGATGATACTAACACAAAACTGTTGTCACGTATATTGAATGTATTATAGCAAGACCCCGAGAAAGCCCCCACCCCCCATAAAAAATGGATATCTAAAGGAATTTTCATCATTTTTGTAACTTCTGTTATCATCATTCATACACCATGATAAATGTTATCATCATTCTTAACAGACCTTTGCTCTCACTAATGCTGTAACTCAGTGACTGATATCATTACTCTCAGCTTGTATCAAAATGCTTGAAGGTTTCATTGCTGTCACTAGGAGAAAATTATATTGAACATGCACATCTTGAAACCTGGTTGAATTTTCATTTGATGTGATTAGACAATTGTTAATATGATACTTGACTATAGCTCTAATTTAAAGTAACTGTTTTAGTTTGTCGCATAGGACTGCGCCCGTGCACCTGTCATCTTAGTACCAAAATTGAATTCAGTGTAGATTCTATAAAAGTCGATATTTATTGCTAAGATATGGTAAGTAGATATTTTGATTTATTTCAAATGCTTTGTCAAAATAAAAATTAGGTAATATTGGTGTTTTTCTTTTAAAAAGATAAAATAGTTTTGGTGTGAGATACAACAACAGGTGCTCGTGACGTCATTATTTAGTTGCGAGTTGTTTCTAATGTTTGTGAAATCCAAAACAAGTGGAGACGGCGAGAGGGAAATGCGCTTGAAAATGTAAAATCAATGTCTGCTAGTGCCATTTTCACAGGTGTGCTGACTCCAAAACTAACCTGAAAATGTCCAGGAGTTCCAAAACACAGAGTAGAGCTCAGAGTTCCTTGATAGAAGTGAAGAGCAAGGTGGGTTGTCTCGCAAACTTTCTTTTCCAAGTGTTGGGCCTGAACAGGTGAGTGAGTCACGGGCATTCCAGTGAGTTTAATGTCCCGGCTGATCCTAGTGTCATTAGCGAAGGGTTTACAGACAGCCATGGCCCTTAGGACGGGAGCTATCAGCTGGGGGAGGCGTGTCCCGACGTGGATAGACAGTGACAGGAAATGCGAGTGGAAATATTTGTGCGAATACTTGAAATTTGGTCGGTATGAGTCACGTAGTGTTGATAATGGAGCTTAAAAAGATGAGAAATATCTGTTGATAGTGGTGAGTGTTAAGAGGAATGGAAATCTAGTGTCGTCCAGGATTTATTTTTGATAGAATGACAGGACAGGAACGGTCAAAGGGGGGAAATGACCGAACGGAAATGGCTTAAGCAACCTTGCCTAACTTAATTTTTGCTTTGGTAAAGGCTCAGTTTAGGGGCATCATAGATTACGGTTGGGATTTGGAAGAAACATATCAATGGAATCCTGACACTTAGTGTGGTTTAGATTGTATTTTATTTTTTTATGGTACGGTAATGGACGTGATAGTGGGGAGGGCTGTGATGGTCAGGGAAATTGTTGGATGTAAGGGGACGATTCATTTATATGAAACCATAAAAGCTCGTGAAAACCTTCGAAATTCCGGTAGATTTAACAGTTTCGGTCATCCACCTGTTTGGAAGTTAGAATTATGTTTTTCCACTTTTTTTTTTGTTGTTGTTGTTGCACATCCCTGACCTTCATATATATATACTGCAAATCACTCCCTTTTGAGTTATCCCCTCCTCTTTATCTAATCATAAAGGGGGAACCCAAGTGGGAGCTGGGTTTTTGGGTGGGGGAAATCATAAAAACTAGTATTTTGCATTAGAAATGAAGGTCAGGATCGTTTAAATGACATAAAAAACATTGTAATATCATTATCAACTAAACCAAACCAACCAAACGTAACAAATTTAACAAAATTTGCTGGATGTATGAAATGGTATTAATACCCAAACTCCCTATAACAACCTAGATTTATCATGTATTGATGTTATTTGAAAAATATACGAATGTCAGGATGTCCCTTGTATTACTGGTTGCCTGTGTTGACCTCACTCTAATGAAACCAGTATAGTGGAAAGAAGATGGTGATGTAAATGAATTGGTATATTTTGACTGCATCATTTGAAGTGCAAAGTTGCTCTTGGCCCCAAGGTAATAGCAGTTGCATTTTTCATTGGTTTTATTTATTTCTAGTGATGCAGCACCTGTGCCCCACGTTTTCGAATCATGAACGTCCCCATTCATTTATTATATGAAGTGTAAGAGAAATGCATCCAATCATGCCATGAGGTCTAATTTACTGATGTTAAATTAAGGCAAAAGTCAACTTTTAGCTCAGGGATGGTATTAGTTGTGGTTATTAAGTGAAGTGGTTTTGGAATGTGAAAGTAGTGTTTAGAATATAGTAACAGCTGGGAGTGTGATTCGAAGCACTATATTTTGAGAAAAATCAAGAGAGATGAGAGTAGTGTAGCAAGTGTCTCTGGTTAATTTTATGAAGATCACCAATGATGGGGTCTCACGGTTATAATTGTTTATACCATTATTTGCGCATGCGTTTGCTGATAATCTGTGATACTATTAGTTCATGGTTGTATTTCTCCTCTCGGGTACAGTAAACATTGTATGATTTCCTTCTTGAAACCGTGAGTCTAACACGATAAGTTTTTTAAGTGGTATTAAAATTCAAATTTGTGTTTTTGGCTCAATACCCCATGCCTCACTTTCCTCCCTCAGCTGATTTGTCCCACAATGAGTGACATATCTCTTGAATATTTGGAGGATTTATAACCTTTTAACATAGTGTCAGAATGGCATGATTGCATTGTCACAGTCGATTCACCTGTATGAGCAGCAGCCAGCTTGTTGTGGGCCTGTCAGTGACCAGTTGCAGACCATTATAATGATGACATCACTGACCCACAGACAAATATCTTAAGAGTTCCCTTGGATTGCTCTTTGGCAGGACTTGGAAATTTTTTTTCCATCTGTCAGTATCTTCTTGTAGTTTCAAAAAGATGAGTTTTGTAGGATATACATATATTGAAATGGTTATTATTTGTATTGTGGTTAGTGTTGTGTTCAGCATTGGCCCTCCCCCTCCACACTAAGTTTTTGCCTGTATTTCTCTTCCTTCCAGGATGATTGGTATTCCTTGTACATGCGTTGTTTTTCTAGTTCTTTAAGAGACTTTAAGTGTGTGGGCCTATGGCTGAAGAATTTACCCTAAAGGTAGGGACTAGAACTATGCCACTGTTGGTAATGACACAGGTTTGAACTTTAGGGGAGTGCCAGCTTGGGGAGGAATGTCAGGTGGTCAAGGCTCTATATCCTTTGCTACTATCATGTTGAACCTCCATTGTTATTTTGCCTTACAAGTATTTCTCACTGCTTAGCACAGGGGAAGAGAGTTTTTTGAGTTTATGGAACTATTGAGCCCTTGTTAAACTTTAAAACCCCATTTCATCTCTCAGAGTTTGTCTCTTCCTGTCATGAGCCACTGGTACTCATGTAATGTAAGCATCTTACTATAGCAAGATACTTCTCATTCTCAGAGTCATTGTTGGAGATTTTGTGAGAAAAATGTAAAAAAGCCATAATTTTGACCAGAGAGTTTCTTTGCCCAGACAAATATACTGATGTTATACTGGTTGAACTTTCTGGTGATGTCACTTAAGAAGAAGCTTTGACCCTTCTCTGTCATTTTACTCAAGAAGCCAGTATATTTTGTAGCCATCAGTATGTAAAATATTGTTGTGCATGGTGGGACCTTGCTTTAGGGAAGATTATATGACAGTATCCCTTCAGATTTGTGGGTTATTGTTGAGGATACATGTACAGACTGGTATTACTGCAATATCATGCCCTAACTAGCCTTCCAATGATAATTTTGGGCACTAATAAGTAAGTGTTTTATTGCAGTAAATTGACTATTCTCACCTGGTTCAGGGCCCATAAGCACATATTAGTTGTATTTTGTAGCTAGGGAGATGGTGTCCCACTGGATGTGTTGAAAGAAGTTCATATTTGCTTCACTTCTGATGTTGTTTGATGTTATTTTAGTTTTTTTTTCTGGTGTATTTCTTTACAGCTGAGATGGTCTTTGTTTAGAAATAATAGAAGTTACAAACCCACTAACTCACGACAGGTGTTACATAACCACTGGGAGTTTCACACTTTGGAGATGAGTGAGGCCTAGGTACCTGAGTATGAGGTGGAATTTGTCCTTGGTGTATAATTACATCCTGAACTACAGATACAATTGGCCACCTTACAGAGTATCTGCTTGATCTTTCAGTAAAGCAGTTGGATGGGTAGTCTGGATGTAAGGAATGCTCTGTGACACATTAAATTATGCTAAGCGCTTCAAATTAAGCGAGTAGGATGGTGCCAGACTAGACCTTAGAGTCCACAGCAGTTTTCAGGTTTTGATAACCTGTTCAAGTTCAGCTTAACTCTTAGTCAGGACTTTATGTGGTTAGAGATTGGTGGGTGTTTTCAGGTAGGTCTCTCTCAGTCTATCCAGGGACAAAGCTTTGAACTATGCATATTTTGTGTAGTTCTTTTGGTCCCAGGCTGTGGTATCTACATGTCAGCTAGTACAAATTCTAGGGAAGTTCAGTTTTGCAGCCCTGTGCTACAACATGATGAGGCTCTGGGCCAAAGCAGTTATGTGGATAAACAAATTCTTTCTTGCAATAAGCAGAGATCATTCAAGAACACTTCTCCACGTAAGCAATTTAAATCTTTACTTTGGTGAACTGACATAGAGAAGCTTCAAACAATCCATATTAAGGAGAGCCCCAAAGTGTTTTCTGGTGATTTGGGTGGATGCAGTAAATCAAGGATGAGGCTACCATTCTTTGAAGAGTCAGTTAGGTTTGGGTTCTTGGATGGGGGAAAGAGAATGTGTTCATGATTTATCTTTTTCTCCCAGAAATCTTTTGAGTAATGTTATTCACAAACTGTTCAGTTTGGGGTTTAGTAACTGTGGTCCCCTAAAGGAGTAACAAACTGCCTTTGTGTCAGAAACTCCTCCATCTATACCAAACTTCATGATTGATACCTCAAATTTTTTTCAAGATCACCTCAGCCTTTTTTGCCTCAGAACTCTGGGTTATGGAACTTATACTGTATGTGGGTTTCTCTTTAGATTTTTCAAGCAGAGGTTTAGAGAATGGCAGATGACTTATCTCATTACATTTGCCCTTCTGCTGAGGTCAGTACCACTCATTCTGGAAAGATATCAGTTCTTCCAGGAAGAATTTAATTGCTCAGACATGACAGAAGCCTTTTGAAACAGTTGTTTCTTCTTGAGCCCCTTTTCATAAAATTTAAGTTTGTAACAATTTGCCTCGTTTAAGAGTGTCCATTAAGAATCCCTTTCATGGGGTTTTGGAATTATCTTTTTTATGAACTTTTTTTTTAGGATAACCCCTACTTTGGAGACTTGTTGCATCCCTGGTGCAACCCAGTTGGGAGCTTCCGAAAGTTATAGTCCTTTTAGTCTAAAAGTTTTCCAGGAAGTTTAGCTCTTTGTCTGCTCTTGAAGACTGTTTTCCCTATTGCCTTGAGCTTTGGGGTAAATTAGTGAAATACATGTCATGTCCAGATACTATACAAGAATTATCTTCTGTATGACAACTAGTGCAAAATCAACCCTCAATTTCTTTATTAAGTATGAAACTGTTAAGTCTGTACTGAAGTAGCCCTTTTGTCTTCAGCTTTTGGAAGAGTTTTTCAAGGGAGATCTTTGAATACTGGAGGGAAAGAAATGGTGGAAGAATGCCATGGCCACCCCTTGATGGGAATTCTCGGAGGGAATGGGCATAAGAGATATAGATAGGTAGATAGATCTTCAAGGGATTAATACATTTTGTCCCATAAAGTCTTATGGTCTTTTGGAAGTTGGAGTTCTCATGGGGAATATTTATTTGTTCACTCACAAATCCTTGACACCTCATTTAGTGAGGAACGTGTATTCTTGTATAAGAAACTCATCTAACGGGCTCAGCCTGGTTTTTATGCTAGTTCCCATGATGTGAGGAAGGTGACCTATACCTCAGCCTTACTTAGAAACCTTACAATGGAGAAAATCAACAGAAGAGGTCTTTGGCATTCTTGTAACACTTTCGTTAGGTAGTTCCATTGCAAAGACATTTTGGATGTACCCTGCCTGCACAGGATTCCTTCCTGAGGATAGTAGGTTTCTGGAGTGCCTCTGGATCATCATTAAAGAGTTAATGTTTCCACTTTTGTGTGCTGCCTTTTTGCATGAAAGATATTTTCTCAAAATCCTCCTCCTTCATGCGGTTATGCTTTCGTTGCATATTGGACAAAAAGGTAGAGGAGAAAATGTAGATTTTAAAGTTTTATATCCTTTTTCTCCCAGGCAGTATCCTGTAAGCAGTTTTCTGCTATTCTTACTGTGTCCTGCCTTCCCATCTCCCTTTTTGATAAACCATACTCTTTATTGATGGTAATCACTCATTGATTGATGCACATAATCTGCGAATTCACAACTGCCAGACTGAAGCGAGTAGGTTAATGATGTTATCACTATTGGGGTCTCTGAATGATTGAAGATAGATATGAAATGAGTTAGCTGCTGGTGTCACAGGTGAGTGAATTGTGACAGTATATCACTACCCTACTGGTTTGATGAGATGTTAGAAGACACTAACCCGTAGATTTCCAAAAAATATATCATTGCTCTTGGGATACTGTCATTGAGAGAAAAAATTTTTCAAACTTTGAACTTGAATTTCTATTGTAGATTATTGAAAACATAGGATTCTGTTTTGTTGAAGATAATGAGTTTGTTTATGGCTAATACTGAATTTCTCTTGGCAGTTTGATGCAGAATTCCGCCGTTTTAGTGTTGAAAGAGACAAGTATGAAAAGCTTGAGGACTTCCTGAAACT
Organism: Panulirus argus; assembly: GCA_038088735.1. Lineage (NCBI taxonomy): Eukaryota > Metazoa > Arthropoda > Malacostraca > Decapoda > Palinuridae > Panulirus > Panulirus argus. The sequence goes on from JAYMFT010265481.1 coordinate 9,700, forward strand.
AGTTGAGGAACTACACAGACTCGCAAATATAGCCTTTGTTTTAGCATACACCGACCCTCGTGATGGTGACCTCCTCCCTATCACCAATGACGACAACTTTAGGAAGGCTCTCCAGTGTGCCCGACCAGTACTCAAGATTATCATTCAGCACAAGGGTAATTTTTTTGTATATATATACAGCCACTCTTTTGGTATTTGATTAACCCCTTTTGCTTTGAATTTTTCACTAATGTTTTCGAAATTCATGCAAGGGAACCAAAAGACCTGAGCATACAAAATCTTTATGAAGGATAATTAGATTTTCTCTAGTGGGCTTGTAAGGGAAATAAGGAAAAGAGGATGTATGGATGTTTTAATGATCTACAAGATGTTTATGATGAGAGCAATGAGGGGTGATGAAATTATATTCAGAGCATCATGGATTATGGTAATGGGGTTGTACTTGTACTCTGAATGTGTACATTACATGTATGAGCTTCTCCTTTTATGAGAGATTTAACTCACTTTTGTATGCTTTGTATACACAATCTCCTGTGCTACGTTCATGCAGTCAATTAAGTTTCAATCACTTAACCACACTAGAGAAGGAATATATCATTAGTTTTGGGTTTCTTTATCCCTCTGTTCATCTACCTACACATTGTTCATTTTTTAACCAGTTTTGAATTTGGCTTATTTCTGGGCAAGCAATCTGTTAGGGGTAGGAGTGCCAGCGAGGTGTCAGTTGCTTGTTAATGACATGCCACTGATTTGATTCTTCATTGTTTGTTTGGTGGGTTGGTGCACTGTGTGTTGCATGGCAAGGGTAGTTTAATTAAATGTCCTCACAAGCTTATCCATACACCTTTTTTTTTTTTTTTTTTTTTTTTTTTTTTTTTTTTTTTTGAGGCGGCACGGGCAGATAAGGCCCTAATCAAGGCCATCCCATTAATGGGGATAGGGGTGTAAGAATACTTCCCCCGTATTCCCTGCGTGTCGTAGAAGGCGACTAAAAGGGGCGGGAGC
>JAYMFT010265502.1:0-10704 GCA_038088735.1 Panulirus argus
TATATATATAAATATATATATATATATATATATATATATATATATATATATATATATATATATATATATATATAATTGTCTGCAATATCCATAATGCATGAAATGACAAATAACTTCTAATATATAATACGGAATCATAACTCTGATGATCTGCTCTGAAATAATGGGTAAAGAATAAAGAATGAAAAAGCATTCCTTCTTGCTAGTAGGGTAAAGAACGTATCCTGATGGTGTAGAAACCGTCCTTTAAGATGGTAATACAGAGTGAGGGGACTGAATACACCCTGGAGAAGGGAGCTGACAGCTTCTCAATAAAAATAACAGGGTGAGGAGTTAAAGGACAGCCTGGAGAGGATGAGGAACGAGACTGGCTCTAAGGTGTTGACGGAAAGGAAGGTAAGCGAGGCTACGAATACCTTAAGGGGACGGGGTAGGATGGTGGCCATGCAGTGTATTGTTCCGCATGTCTAGATATTCTAAACCTATCTGAGGTATCTGGACTTCATGAGACAACGCTGAAAAAAACAAACAAACATCTGCTGTGTGTATGGACCTGTAAATTAGTTTTTTTTTTTTCTTTTACATACTGTTGGGATATATACAAAAGTGACATTGATGTCTACGTTGGCTAATCGTCTTAGAACATCAACAGCACAAGACTTCACAGGTATTAAGGTCAACGAATCTCTCTTCACTATGATGAAATCTAATAGAGTTTCCTGTCACAGGGCATTTGTATTTGCATATCCATCCACAGAGAAGACAAATACCATACAGCGTTTATTGTCTGTATATCATTCGGCAGCGAAAGGAAATAGACTGAGCGTTTTACTGATCTATTACTGGCACTAAAAACCGGGACTGGTCATTTATCTACAGTGCCGAGTACAGAAACGTAAGTACGTGCGACCCAATAAAACTGGTCATCGTAGTGAGAAAAGATATGCAGGTCCTTTCCATCCAAATAACGTGTCCACAACAGAGAGACTGAGAGAGAAAACCCAGGAAGAGGGAGTCAGATTTAATGCACAGGGAATCCTCCAGGGGCGCGGCCTTCCCGCCCGCCTTCGTGCCTGCCTTCCTGCCTGCCTTCGTGCTTGCTCTCTCTCTCTCTCTCTCTCTCTCTCTCTCTCTCTATCCCCCTCCCCCGGGCTGTCCCACGTGCTTGCATGCTAATGCTGCCACCTGATACCAGCCGAGTCCCTGTTTGATGCACAGAGAGAGAGAGAGAGAGAGAGAGAGAGAGAGAGAGAGAGACCCTGTAACAAGACCCTGACATTTGCAACCATACCGTAACATCGGCTTGTCGCCCTGTAGATAATTTTCCAAGGATAATTGTACTCTATGAATAACAAAAAAGTAGTAATGAACATACTTAACAGAAGAGAACAGCACATTTGAAACCGGCGGGTATAACTCGTGTAAAACTGATGAGTACAGCTCGTATAGAACTGACGTTTGTAAGACTAACGGGTACAACTCCCGTACAACTGACAGGTACAACCTGTGTAAAACTGATGGATAAAAACTTGCGTAAAACTAAGCGGAACAACTCATGTAAAACGGACGATACACTCGCGTAAAACTGACGGGTACTTGTGTAAAACTGACAGGTATAACTCACGCAAAACTGACGTGTACAACTCATTTAAAAGTGACGGGTATAACTCGCTTAAACATCAGTTTGGATTAACAAAATTGCCAATAAGTCGAGACCTCTTACCCTGGTGTTTGACTGGATGTACAACATATATCATAATGACGTAGCATTACTCATGGCAGGCCATGGACAATGAAATTTTCGTTGCGCGTCGTGCGGGGAAAGAATGAAAAACACTTTCTTTTTCATTAAATTTGAGTGAAGAAAATAGGAAAATACTCTGTGGTTCTTTTATGATTTTTTTATCTCGTAAAATCTCAGAGGAAAGCTTCGTTTAGATGCTTTTACATTTTCACTGATTTCTTGCGCTCCCTTCGTTACAAGGTTTTCCCATATCCTTCAACCAGAAGTCCTCTCGTGGATTTCATTTCTGTTCTTGCAAATATGTGACCAATAGCCGAAGTGGGATGCGCTCCTATTGTTTACCCTGGCAGACTAGGCTGACAATGGTAATAGCGATCGCGTTAATGAGGAAGATCATGGCTACTTAAGAAGGGTTTAGATAAGGTAAGAATTTGTTATATGCTCGGGGTTATTAGTCATTGTTTTATAAGTTGCATTCATATCAGTGAATATATGTCTACATGCGGTCGTGTGTGTGTGTATGTGTGTGTGTGTGTGTGTGTGTGCGTGTTTGTCTCTCGGTTTTGCGGTTCTCCAGCAGCGTAGCAACAAGAAGCCTGGGACTTTTTTAGGATAAAGGTAGTGGTAATGAGACGGCGGAATAGGGATGAAGAGCAGGTAGGGATGAGACGACGTTAGAGCACACAGGTGCAAATAATAGAAGACCTGATGGTCTATGACCAGGTTGCCTATGGAGGAGTGCACTGGAAGACGTTAGAAATACTGTCAGTAGAAGAACTGATGGCCTGTGGCAAGGTTATTATGGGCTTGAGAAGTGAATAGGAATACATAAAGAAATGATGACAAAAGACCCATTGGCTTATGACGAGGTCATCAGCCAATTGATATTCTAATACTGATTATGTTTCTGTTCTGGACAGATGAGTTTAGGAGAGAAAAAAGTATTACATATATTCCCCCTCCACCGTTCTCTCCCTGAGGCGAGTACAAGGGGGGGGGGGGAAGACAGACAAAGAAAATGGAGGACAAACCAATGTTGAAGTGAGAATAGCGTAGACTTTTACAGGAAAGAAATAAAGAGAATGCTCACTGTCTTCTCGCTATCACTATTTCATACCACCCTAGTCTCAAACGACGAATATAACCAGGAAATGAAAAGAAAATAGTTGTATTACGTATGCAGTTTTGTCAGTAAGTACACTGACTGATGGAATATTTGTCGAACTGGTTTTGGAAGGTACTGATGATTCTTACAAATAACGGTGACTTGTTCAAATGTTCAGCACCTGAGGCATATTTGGAAGCAAACTTCTTACTACCTTAGTATTTAATCTTTGGGGCTTAAGTTTCAATCCATTTGTTTTCGTAAGTATATTGTGTTATATTTCAGAAAGGTTATCATGAATTTGCGTCAAGAGATTTGTTTAGATATTCGAAAACTTTTATCAAGTTACCAAGCAGTCTAACCTTTATGAGAAAAGAGATTTGACCTTCTAACATTTCTTCATGTGATAGAATTCTAGAATTAGTCTTTAGGCTTTTTTTTTAATTGCTCACTTTTTTTTTCAGTGACCCATGCTGAACAACAAGATTCAAGATGTGGCGTAACAAACATTTAAAAATTTTTGATTACTTATTGGCGTTTTGTAGTCGGTATTCCTAGTCATAAAACCTAGAATTCGGTTTAATCTGTTGTTTGCTGCTCTGCCCTGCTTAATATTCATCAATTCGTTACTGATATCGACTCCATGATTATTTTCCTCCATTTTCTTTGGATAGTTGATGCCTGAGAATTTAATACCGAGCTCGGTATTCTTCTCCGCGTTTGTCTTCCATTAAATTCCATTTTCTACTTTTATCATCACTCCACCAGTTTGTAAAAGATCTCTTTGGATTATTTCACAATTTTTTCATTCATATCTCTACATCCTATCTTTGTATCTCGCAAATTTCGAAGTATTAGATGGCAGGCCCATTTCAAGATCGCTTATGGAAATCATGAAAAGAATGAGCCAAGTACCGACTCAGTGGCATTCCACCTGTTACGTTCAGTAAGTAGTTGGCCTAACTGTTTGAAAATACACCTCATTTTTAATAGTGCACCTGTCACTTACACATGTCCATAGTTTGCCTCTCATACCACATGATTTTAACCCTATAATTGTCTCTTGTGTGTTATTTTAGCAAAGGTATTTTGAAAATCTAAATAGATGACATATGAGGGTACTTGTATATCCCAGGTGCTATGGACAATATTGTAAAATTGTAAAAGATATGTTAAACTGTTTGCTTCGGGAACATTGCACATTGTTTTCTCTAAATAATTTTGCCTTTCTCTTTAACTTAAAGCTGGAATGAGGCTAATTCGGAGGAAATTTAAGGCAGTGTGTTGCCTTTCTTATATATTGGGATGACATTACCAAGTTTCAGTTAGTTTGACGTCTTAAGTGCTGTGGCGTCCTACTTCCTTTGAAACTCGTGGAGCAAGATTGTCAGGGACGGGTAAATTGTTTAAGTCAGTTTGATCTTGGAATTTTAGTTCTTCGTTGGCCGTAACGTCTGTCAACTTTTATATTCATGATTTTGTCCTTGAAGTAAATTTGGCGGTCGAAGTATGCATGTACCTTCTTCGAATGTAAACACAGACCAGAAGGATTTGTATGATATAGAAGCCATTTACTCATCCTCATTACTTTTTCTTAATGATCGTTTCTTTTTGGACTTATCATGTACTTTGTTTTCACTTCGTCTCATGTATCTGAAGAATTTAATAGGATAATTGTAATATTTCTGTTTTTTATATTCGTGATTTCGTCGTATTTTTCTAAGAGTCCTCTATACTTTCATGAGTTTTTGGCAGTCTTCTTTGTTTTCTGTCGACCTAAATTTGTTTTCTTTTTTACGAATTTGCCCTTCTGTTTTCCTAGTCACTAAGGCTATTTCTTTTTTTTTTTCAACTATTTCTCGTATTGTTTCTAGGTAAGATTTTCACTACGGTATATACATGAGGAAGAGCTATCCATTTACCATTGCTAATTTCGTGTCTCATTTTCTCAAACTTTACTTGTCTGCAGTTTGGGATCAAAAGTCTGTTATTACTAATGTCAAATCTTGCATCAATTGCTCGTCTACCAACGCGATGTTCACTGTCAAGAGTTGAGGAGTTGAACAGGTCAGTGCAAGCAGTAAGAACTGGGTCAAGCATGTTATGGTCGCCAGCTGATTTATTAACGATCTGGTTTAGAAAGTATCTCCGATTCAGTCAGTTACTCCATTTCCCCTCTTGATCTCCTGCTAGGTTATTGCGGTTTATAAGAGGCTTCCTAAAGCCACCTGCAACGATAACCTCACTCTTGCTTGCAGCTGACCATATTGTACTGTACTGAGTTACGTCATACTCATCCGTTTGCTTTGGAGGTTATCATTCGACGGCGAAACGTAGCTTATCATCATCTTCAGAAATCATATTCAGATACACGTAGAGTCATAAGGATCTTTAGTACTTTAACTGCAAGTGGCGACTCACCAACATATAATAGTAAGGCTAGTGCTGGTGCTAGTGGACAGCTCATATCAAGGTGTTATCAATTCGTCGTGTAAATGTTCCTCCTCCGTATTTATCCATGATTCGGAAACTGCAATAATGTCTGACTTCTCGATGAAATATTTCGACATTCGTTCCACTTTGAGGTTATGCTTCTGGCGTTGGTGTGAATTAAACTCATTTTGCGATTTTTCAGGGCCCTGGAAATCATTTGTATAGTTTACATGTTTAAAGCTATGGTGGTCGGCCCAACCACCAACTGTCTTCTTAAACTCACTTGACCTGAGTGCACTTGGTTGGGCAATCCTGTCTACCTGGGCCTCGTCGGTAACCTGTCGATGACCTGATCAAGCTGGATGGGGGTCAGTGTACCTGTTATTCTACCTCTCTTGGTCTCGGCCACTGCTTTCTCCTGCCCTGGTTGACCTGATGTTCAGTTTCTGACTCTTTGTAGATGAGACACGATATCGTTAAGATGAGGGCTTCTTCTCACCCACAATTTCCGCATGTATACAAGCCGGCAGAAAACTGTCTATGAAGGACTACCACGTAGCGCGTGGAAATCCCATAAAAGACAATGTGTGAATGTGGAAAACTCAGTCTGATCTCTCTTTAGCGAATTGAAATACATTCAGATTTAAGCTATTGTTATTCGTGTATACGTTTATAAGGGACCATAAGTTTTGTATTTTTTTATGCGGTGAAAATTGATTATCATTAAAGCATTTGGCCAGTCATAACTTAAATATATTGTTATTCTTCATTTTAGTAATATATAAAAGCAGTTTATTCCAGTGTTTTTAACTCTACTATAAAGATGCTTTTTGCCAACGGTTGCATTTCATAACCTTTCCCTTAAATTCCTTCCGGTATTTCTGGTAGAGTGTCTTTCTCTAACTTTAAAGAAATTACTGTGAGTTAATCAAACCATTTGCTATTCTCAAAACTATGCAATCTTCGCAGAGTCTATACTCTTTCAGAGGAAGTGATTTTAGATCATCTGTCTTTCCTCGTGTGGTTTATGTACAAGTAAAAGAATAAATTTCGTTGCTGTCTTTTTATACTCGTTCTAGTTTATTCGTCGTGTTAGAAAAAGTCTGGTAACTCGAACTGAACAGCTCACTGTGAAAGTGGTCTGACTGGGTGCAATCTAAAGTATAAATATTATGCCCTTCTCCTTTATAGTTTACATTTCTAGCTATAAAACATAACAATCTGTTTGTTTCATTGTATGTAACTAAGTAATGCGTCGCTGGCGTGATAGAAGACGTTTGCAATGGTGCCGACAGTAAAACTCATAATTTTTCTTTTTTTTTTTTTCTTTTGGTCAGTCAGATACCATAGACATACGTGATCGAAGATCGCAGGAGAAATCTCAGCAGTACTTACAGAGATCGGCACCCGGGAACGCTGGCTTTAGTAAGGTGCTCAGTCATGATAATCAATCAGTCAACCTTTCTTCAAATGGTGAAGTCAAATTCATAGATTCGTGGCTATAACTTTACAAAGGGGCCTGAGGTGTTTGCGATGGACGGGATCCACCTAAGGATTTACGCGCTGCACAGTGACAGAGGAAATTCTGTGAGTGGTGGTGCTTTGCTTCTAATTCAAATTTGCCTTAGTCGTTTACTGAAAAAAAAATCTTTTATGAAAAAACTTAACATTTGCGAGAATGAAATCTAGAATGCAAGAAAGTAACATGAAATTGAATTACAGGTCAAGAAAAGACTACCAGAATTAGATTAAAGGCTTTATGACCAGTAAGCAGAAATGAGTCGTGAACACTTTTCGATTATAGTCGGGAATTATAACACTGTGATATCAAAGTAGGGGAATCCCTTTCCAGTAGTTCCGGGCGTGGATTCAACCTTAACTTTCCATTAATGTCGTAGCAAAGGTCGGTGTGGAACCTTCTCGTGACGTGAATATAATAGACTTAGTTCCAGCCACAAATGAGAGTTCTTATCGATATTGTCATAGTTGGAGAAAAGTGTGGTAAAAGTGATCACTGAAAAGTTACATTTGACAGTCAGGAAAGTGAAACCAGATTTTGAATCGCAGATTTCAGTGAGATTCACAGTCCTCTTGACAGGATAAGCTGGGACAAGATCATAAAGGAAAACGGTGTGGACGTACTGTGTAAAAAAAGAAATAAAAATTCAGTAAGATACCCAGAGTAATGAAGATATCATATGTGCCATTTAGCTGGCCACAGTCATTATCTAGCGCTATGCTAGTAATGGTGGAATAATGACAAAAAGAACTGCTTCTTGTCCAAAAGGATAGCACCAAAGAAGCTTTCAAGAAAGCACTCATTAACATGACGGTGAATTACATAGACCAGTGCAGAAAAAAATATATATCAAAATCAACGCCAATATGACCCATTCTTCTCAGAAAACGGGAACTTAGGCCAAGACTATAGCGCCTTAACAAACACCTTAAACGGGTTTTTACTTTTCAACTGTATTTACGAGTGAAGACACATCTTGTGTTCCACATTCCGTCCCAATGATAGCGGAAGAAAACGTTTTGTCAGTTACTAACATATATGAGCAAGATATTGACACCAGTGTTCAACGAAATGACAATGGATAAAAGGGCTCATGATAAGCCTCATCCGAAAACAATGAAAAGAGTCAGAAATGATATCGTTAAACCCTTGCTTGCTCGTTTAGTTAAGTCATCTGATAGAAGAAAACTTCTACAGGACTGGGGGTCTGCCATTTCAACACCGAAAGACCAGAAAGTTACTACAAGTCCCTCCCTACCTGGACATTATCGCCTACTTTGCTTCTTGCCTGTAGTTGGCAGACCTACGGAAGCCATCGGTGGAAACGACTGTAAATCGCTTAGAGAATCACCATTTCAGTAAAGATCCTGAGCGTGATTTTCGACAAAATCTTTCATGCCTGACAAATCGGCTTTAATTGGTCTATCATGTTATCAAACACGTATGGAAAAGCCAAAGCAGTTGATACTGTTCATTCAGGATTTCAGACTGCATGTGATATCGTCCCACATCAAAGGCTACCAGCGAAAGACAAATTGAATGGTTTAGATGGCGTTGTTCTCTGATGGTTAGCAAGCCTAATTATTGCACAGGTGTCGACAAATTCCATTTTGCTAAAGAAGACCAACCTGATGAAAGTAATTATGGTCTTGTGGTCCTCCGACCTCCTCTAACGGACATCCTGTGAGCATGTACGAAGCCCATGCGCGCGGGCATCAACCGTCTTTGACTGCGCGTTACACGCTTTACCTGTCTTCGTCCTGAGCCCAGGAGGAACACCAGGTGATGGCGCCTCCGTCGCACAGGCTTAATAACTCCATCCCGTCTCCTGATCCGGCTGAGCTCTGTTTAGATGGCGACAGAGGGAAGCAGAGTTGAGTACTCTGGGTACAAAGGGGAAAGAGGAGAAAAGTCTCCAAGCTGGACTAAAGTCGCTCTAAGGAAGTTGATAGGACGTTTTACCAAGTCAGTACCGAGAACTGAGTAATTGATAGTACACTGAAGCGGAGGACTGATGGTCCTTAGAGACATTAATCAAGAAATAGGGACCAGAAGTGTTTCTAAGACTAAGAGTAAGCAGAGGTAGTGGGAGCAGGTGGTGAGATATTGTAAGAGGTTGTGGATGGCTTTCCAGGGTCGTAACTGTGAAAAGGGGATTAAGGTTACCCTGGAAGGAGGTTAGAGTCTTCCCAGTCAAGGAGAAGGAAGGAACACGTAGTTTTCACGGAGGTGGTAGCAGATTTTCCTCCAGGGTATTAGCTAGAGGTATAGGACTGAGGGTGCTTTAGAGGAAGGGGAGAATGGCACTGCAGGACAGAAGTTGAGGGTGAGAGACATTCTTCAACAAACGATGAGATGAATAATCTATGTGATAAAGGTGCGGACGTATTTTAAGACTGACTTTATGATGGCAAAGAAATTGGAGGCAGAATTTAAAGAGGAAGATGCCACGCCCAAAGGAAGAGGGCATCTTTAGGGACATGTAACCTTTAGCTTGCCTCTTGCTTGTTCGCGTGCTTGCCTGCTGATGCTACAAACCAGAATTGGCAGGTTCCTTATACTGAGAGAGAGAGAGAGAGAGAGAGAGAGAGAGAGAGAGAGAGAGAGAGAAATCCTACTTTACTAAGCCACATCATACACCAATACACGTTTGAGTTCATAAAGTTTTTGAAACTATTTTTATGAAAGTGATACTGGTGGTATGTAGGCAATTTTTGCGGTTATATATCCAGTAAAAGTTGACGTGAATGTCAAATAAAAGTTGTAGTAAATCCTAACACCTAGACCATGGCTAAACTGGAATAGAAAATAAATCTGAAAAAGACACGCTGAGTTACCTTGCCCTGGATTTGACTAATAGAATTTTTGTGCAGCAGTGGAACCGTATATGAAAAAATAGAAATAACTCTGATACGTTCTCTAATGTTAAATGAAAAAAGTATTCAGAATAATTCTGGTTACCTTAGCAATAAATTCCTGACACAAAATGTAATCTAACAAACCCTTAAAAAAGAGAATAATCATATTGTGGACTTTACAGTGTGCCTTATTATCATTTATACAGGAAATTAATCGTAAATACTTACCATTTGTTTTTCATCATTATTTTCAGAGATTATCTTTTAGAACATTTTAATCCAATTACTCAATTATGTCCTTCACATTGGTAAATGCAAGTGGAAGCAATCGATGTTAATATAGAGCTCAATTTAGGGAAAGAAAGTGGCCATTTAGAACAATCTGTGGCCACTTGAAATTTGAGATTATCATCCGATTAACAATTTGAAATTAGCGCAAAAAAAAAAAAAAATAGTAAGCAGTGGATCAGCCTCGGTTATCAATTTTAACGCGACGTTTTGCGCGTGTCCTTTAGGATGGTTGGTGCTTAGCGAGCGTCCAGTAACGAAGTATTTGTGAAGCATTCGACGCTGGTTATCGGTCAGGGGCAAGCATGTCGGGATGAGACGTGACGTGCGGGACGGCAATGGCGGTTGGTGGAGGCTGTGGGAATAGCGGAGGCATAATGATGAATAATGATGGGTTGATGAGGTAATATGGATAAAAGGACGGTTTTGGCGCGGGGATAAAGAATGGCTGGTTAGGGATAGGATACCACGAGAGTGAGAATGGGAAGATGAGAGGGAGAGTGGTTGTAAAAAAAGGTTGAAAATCCTGGAATGTGGGTTCGGTTGGAAGGGACGAGCTTGGCAGTGGGAATCGTGTGGCGTGGGAGCGGGAAGAAAATCTGAGGGAGTGGGACAAGACTAGAGTACATTTCGCGATGCAGTGAGAGTGGAATGGATGCGAGTTGGCATGCAGTAAGATGAAATCTCTCTCTCTCTCTCTCTCTCTCTCTCTCTCTCTCTCTATATATATATATATATATATATATATATATATATA
>JAYMFT010265513.1:0-10704 GCA_038088735.1 Panulirus argus
TATATAAAATATTGTAGATGTAATGAAATATATATCCGATCTATAGTGTTCAGCACACTCAAAGGAAACCAATGTATTTCTTAGATTCAGTCGCTGGATATGGAGGAGAAAGCTTTCTGGTATCTGGTATTGTGGAACCCATGGCACCGAGTTTAGTATTTCTCTCATTACAAGATATATATCTTTTGCTTGAACGATCTGGGGTACACAGTCTGAGGGTATGCAGCACTCGCTCAGACCACCAGCCTGATACCCATGCTAAGTTTCTATACATGGTGTTCAGCAAGATCATACGACATCCGTATTGTACACGAAGAAAGGTTCCTGTGTGCAGTACCCGCGTACGTGCTGAACATGCGAAGCCCTGTCGACACACTGGTCTGGCGTCATGTCAGGTTTACTCAACGGTGAAAGCCTTCAAGTGTCTTTACGTGCCCCAAGTGCAAGAGTACGACGAGCTAAACTGTCCATATTTGTATCTTCAAGACGAAAGCCCATGTTAAGTAACGGAAAATGATTCATAAACCAGAAGCAGGTTTGTTTGTTGTGGGTTTAGTTCCCTGGCCCTTGTGTTCTTGTGTGGAGATCAACCCCTCGGACCTTAAACGCTGTTGGTTCACCTGTTCGCATCATTATGAAGGAGATCTCGTGGTGCACTTGAGGCGCCGGTCCCTTCGAGAGGTAATGTGTTCCTCCTCCTTCCTCCTCATCTTCCTTAGTGCCGTCTTACGGCTCAGGAGGATAAACACGGAACACGGAGAATATTTTCATGAACTTATCTAGATTTTCCACAACACAGTAATCCGTTTTGGAATAGAGTAGTTTTTCTTTTTTCCTTCTTCTTCAAACTCAACTCGACCCCGTAGGACATGGAAGGTTTCTACTTCTCCAGGAAAATCCGTTCTCTCTTGGAGGGACAGCAGAAGCATTAGTTCGGCAGTTGTTACCCACTAGTGAATACAGCTTTCCCGGTAAGTCACTCTCCTTCTTACTAATATTGTTTGCCTCTGTAAAGTCACTTTCCCTTGCTGTGTCCGTTCAAGTAAGTCACTGTGGCCACCCAATTATGTGGTCAGGTTCTGTTGTCGATCTCCCATCCCGTTTCTACTGGACAACAGAACACAGACTTTTCCTTGACGTAGAACGGAACAAAAATACCATCTTTCTGTACTCCAGCGTCACTCCACTCCCAGTACCAAGGGATGAATCAGGCACAGGCATCAAGCCTCAGCAATATCACTCGCCCTCGCCAGCGTCCACACTTATAATAGCACTTATATTTCTTTTCACTTCATGCACCGAAGCTGATTTGTCATCTGGTGACCAGTTTTTCCCATCCATACCACTTTCACACAGAGCGTACCTCCGTTGCACCTTATCCCCTGTCATTCCTTTAACATTTTCATCTGAAATATCCTCAACCCTAATCGTCTATTCTACTGCACTACAGTATACTTCGCTGACTAATCTATCGGATGTCATATGATTTACACGACCATACCGCCCTAGAGCACTCTCATCGTTTTTGCGCCTTTCTCATGACGTCTTCACAGCACATAACCTTCTCATACCTTTATTCTGTGTATCCTTTTAAATTGAATTAGATGACGCATATCATCCGTCTCATCTGCCATATAACGACGGTGGTTCAGTACCCCCTTCAAGGAGGCTCCCTTGCACATCCCACGTTCAATATTTGTCGCCAAAGCTTTCCCTGCATTGTCGTTTCTTCCCTACCGTACATCTTCAGCCATCCCACCGCCTTGGAAATATCTTACCTCATCCACAAGTTCCAGTTACTCACCACGTACACTGATCTTACACTCTGACCTTCTGCACCTTGCAAAAGAATAAAGAATATCATCTCACTTTCATTCGCTTTCACTTTTCGAGTACCGTCCTCGTAACACATCCCACTCAACCGTCCTATAAACGTATTTTATCCTCCTCTCTCCTCTAATGTAGGCGGCAAAACATGGTCATCAGTATACAGCAACTGTGGTGGCTAACAATTTCTTTCTCCATGGTTTATAGCTACATCGCAATCACCAAATAGTTCGCTCTCATGAAACCATGTGCTCCATCTGTTGACCACAGTGTCGACATACAACCTTGAGGGTCCACCATGTTGATTTTCATACAACTCACTCATACGCCAGCTTACTTTCACACACGCACGTACTACTTCCATTACAAATGCTTTGAATAGCATTCAGCAGCCTTCCATGTACGCCATAAACCTTTTGTAAAGTTATGCCCTATTACTCACTCTGTCGTAATGCCTCTTGTAGATCCTTCAGTGCTACTGCACGCGTCCTCATCCCTTCCTTAACGTACCGTGTTCGACACCAACATCACATTTTTTCTGTCTCTCTCTCGTAAAGCCATCAGCCACTTCTCTACTTCTCTTACCACACACATTGCCGAGTATGGGTGTGGGTATCCTTTACAAAACTAACACTAACCTTTACTCTCCTCTTAATTCAATGGGAGAATCTCTGCCTTTGTCCAGTACAATGTGTGCTAAATGGGCGACAGTTGAGGAACCCTTTATGGGCAACAGTTGAAGAGCCCAGTATGGGTAACAGTTAAGGAACCCAGTATGGGTAACAGTTGAGGATCCCAGTATGGGCAACAGTTAAGGAACCCAGTATGGGCAACAGTTGAGGAATCCAAGAAGGGCGACTGTTGAGGAACCCAGTATGAGCAACAGTTGAGGAACCCAGTATGGGCAACATTTAAGAAATCCAGTATGGGCAACAGTTGAGAAACCCAGTATGGGCAACAGTTGAGGAACCTAATATGGGCAGCAATTAAGGAACCCAGTATGGACAACAGTTGAAGAACCTAGTATGGGCAACAGTTGAGGAACCCAGTATGGGCAACAGTTGAAGAACCCACTATGAGCAACAGTTAAGAAACCCAGTATGGGCAACAGTTGAGGAGCCCACTATGGGCAACAGTTGAGGAACCCAGTATGGGCAACAGTTGAAGAACCCAGTATGGGCAACAGTTAAGGAACCCAGTATGGGCAACAATTGAGGAACCCAGTATGGGCAACAGTTAAAAAATCCAGTATGGGCGACAGTTGAGGAACCCAGTATGGGCAACAGTTGAAGAACCTAATATGGACAACAGTTAAGGAACCCAGTATGGGCAACAGTTGAGGAACCCAGTATGGGCAACAGTTGAGGAACCCAGTATGGGCAACAGTTGAGGAACCCAATATGAGCAACAGTTAAGGAACCCAATATGAACAACAGTTGAGGAACCCAGTATGGGCAACAGTTGAGGAACCCAATATGAGCAACAGTTGAGGAACCCAGTATGGGCAGCAGTTGAGGAACCCAGTATGGGCAACAGTTGAGGAACCCAGTATTGGCATCAGTTAAGGAACCCAGTATGGGCAACAGCTTAGGGACCCAGTATGGGCAACAGTTGACGAACCCATCATGGGCGACAGTGAAGGAACTGGCGGTATTTCAGGAACGTAATACTCTCAAAATCTCAGGAACCCAACACTGGCGACACTTCAGAAATCCAGTATAGGCGACATCCGAGGAACTGCTCTACTGACAACCCAGTATCATCTTTGTTTCTGTTATTCTTTCAACTTTGGGTCTTTTTAAAGAGTATGATAGTCTGTGTCTGCCTACCCTTGGCGAGTAGCCTTACATCGCCCTTCAAAAGGACAAGATACATAGCTGTTATGCTAAAGAAGCTGCCTGTGTTAAACAAAACTGTAGCATTTTGTCCTCTTCATTGCCATGTATGCATGGACTTAACAAAATACAAAAACCAAATTTTCCAGCAAGACCCATAAAGTTCAGTGGGCTAAATCACATATGAATTATCAAAATGATCTGTTTCTTTATCAAGCCTACTAGTTGGTAAGATATCAAACTCTAATTTCATGAACAATGTAGATCTAGTTAACAAATTTAATGATATCAGTGGTGATTTTGATTTCAAACTGGTAAGTTTTGATGTGTGATCCGTGTTCACAAAAGCTCCAGTCGATGACCTCTTAGAATAATTGGTTGATGTCTTGGATAATATTGATTTACATGTTTCAAATTCTGTTTATTGAATTTATGAAACTGTGTATAAAATACTGTGATTTCAATTTATTGAATACTATGCTCAGAAATTTGGTATGGCGATGGGTAACCCTCTTTCACCAGTATTAAGTAATCTTAATATGGA
The DNA here is from genome assembly GCA_038088735.1 of Panulirus argus. NCBI lineage: Eukaryota > Metazoa > Arthropoda > Malacostraca > Decapoda > Palinuridae > Panulirus > Panulirus argus. The sequence continues at coordinate 4,207 of JAYMFT010265513.1, forward strand.
AATCTTTGAAATGAAATTAACAAAGGAATGTCTTACCCTCTAAGGCAATTTGGTTTAGGTATGTAGATGATGTTCTTTGTGTTAGGTCAACAAACGAAATTTTATAAACATTTCTCTCTTTACTTAACAGTCTAGTACCTTCTATCAAGTTTACTGTGGAAGTGGAAAATAATTGTATGTTATTGTTAGATTGCATGATCCATAGGGATAGAAACATGTTTAAGTTTACCACATACAGAAAACCCACCAATTTTTGTTCTCATATTCATTATTACCCTTGCTAACTTCCAAACTTGACCCCCTTGCCCTACGCCGCGATGTTGGTTCACTCTCCCTCTTCTATAGGTATTGCTTTGGTTTTTGCTCCCGAGAACTGGCTGCTTATGTGCTCCCACCGCTAGGTAGACCACGCAGTTCATGGCACGCTACTGCGTCACATGATTATTGTTTGGCCATCGGCAACTAAAGGGTGGGCCGTTTTGATACCTGCTTCTTTCCCTGCGCGTCGAAGTTTTGAAACTCTCTACCTCCTCATGTCTTTCTCAATAACTATGACTTGGCACAGTTCAAAAACCTCTCGTTTTCTGGAAGCGTTTCCTTGTGTCACTCCTGTGGCAACTCTAAGAAAATGTGCAATTGCAAAATCAAAGTTTTTCCTTTCTTTTCAACTTAAGTCCCCTTTTATTTGAGTCAAATGGAGGTAAACCCTTACTAAAGATGCTTCCCAGGAAACAATCTTATTACTTTCGATAACAAACGTCAGCCACACATCTTGCGATATACGCTAGCTAAACATCCTGCAATAAGTATCATCTAAGCTTCCTGCAACAAATATTATTTAATGCTGCAACAAACGTTAGATAAAGAACCTGCTACAAATGTTAACTGGTCCTGGCTACCATGGTGTAACTGACCGTCCGCACACCCGTCTGTAACTGATAGGTTCATGAATCCTGAAATAGATCGAATACAGGGTCGACAGATTTGACTTAGAGCAGGTCAGACAACGTTCAGATTATATCACGAAGGTGATTACGTTCTACCATATTGTAACACGTTACCTGTCAGGTGTTGGTGGGTTGCATGGAGTGTATCTTGTCCAAGAAGAGCAGTGTAGTGCTAGTAGCCGAGGGCAGGAAGACATAAACTATCATACTTCTTAAAAGATCCAAAGCTGAAGGAAGAACAGGAACGAAGATGATACTGGGTTGTCAGTAGAACAGTTCCTCGGGGACGGTGATGGTCCCCTGTCGACTCTTCGCCGCTTGACTCTGGGGCGACAGACGCTACGGGTAAAGAGAGTCAATTTTGAAATTGGTATTCGTGTCTGACGGCCTTCCTCAGCGTTCGGCATGTGTCAGTCAGCACTGCATTGACTCCTCTAGTAGGGAACGCCATTGTGGAAATAAATGTCTTATTGGTGCTAAGTTGCTGCAGAATCCGGTAGTAAGTGGAGTCAGCGTTTGGATCTGAGCTAAACTAGGCTATCAGTATCAGCCAGTGGATCTCAGATGACCGTCGTCAGAAATGGGTTTGAGTCGTTTCATCTTCAGCAGCTGGACTTGGTAATATAATCAGCGTCTGATATTGGTCACATTCTCGTTCTCCAGGTTTGCTCAAACCCTCAACATGCCGCGCTAGTAGCAGTAAGCGCGGCAGCAAACGCAGCAGGAGACGCAGCAGCAGGATACACAGCATGTGGGCGAGACGGCGGCTGAGATTGCGAAGTGGATCTGCTCATTAACAGTCTCGATGCATCGCCTACCTTCGCCAGCTTCTTTCCCTGATATTATTGTGCAGTACACATCTTGCTGGAGTGGCGAGGTGCTGACTCGATTATTCTTGCAAGCGCTCTAGCAAGGACATACCGGTCATGGGGTGTAGTTGGCGCTCCCACAAGCCTTCTTAATAATGACTGAGGCTGGACCCACCTTCACACTCTCACTGCCCAGTGAGGACGGGACGTTGACGTTATGCTGATCTCGCTGTGTTATGAACGCCTGTTGCTGAAGCCACTTATGGAGCCGAAGGCTACGGCAACTGCGAATTGACTGCATTCAGCCCATCGCAGTAAGATTAGGATCAGACGGTCGGCTGCCGCGTCAGAATAACAAAGTGTGCACTGTCATGATGCACGGGTTGTTTGGGATGGCCGTCTCGTGCCAGCGAAGGTGAGGTAAAAGTGGTGCTCCACATAGTGCGTAACGAAGGCGTCAGAAGAAGCAGCGGTGATTCACATGACGTGAAACGCATAGTCAGGGAGATCGAGAGAAGTGTGACGCTCGACAATTATGGATATCAGAAAGAAAAAAGGTGTTGAAAACACGACGAGAGATACTTCTTTATTCTAGTTTTACATAAAAGATTTTTTTCTCTCATCATTCATATGGGTAGTCTAAAGTGTAACGGTGAGACACATAAATTTGTGAAGTGGGACGCCATCCCTAACTTTTCCAGTCTAGGGTGAGACTTTGCCGAGGGGCTCCGACGCCAAGGGCGGCGTGATGGCAGGTGGTTTACCTACCTATCCCACATTCCATTCTTCATGGGGCGATCGTCTGCGTCTGTTCAACTGTTATCAAAATCGGGGTGATTTTTTCTTTTCCCCTAGTATAAGACTGTGTACCAAACGGTGAAAAAGGTTGTCGCGATACACCAGTGGCATAGCTGGTGTATGATGCCTCGAGTTTATAGTCTATTGAACGTAACGGCTGTGCATTGATGGAGCAATGCACTGTGCGTCATTTGATTTCATTCTCCACCCCTCCCTCCCCCTCCCCCTCCTCCTCTTTTGATTGGAGTATGAACGGGAAAATCTGCATTACCTTTGCTGAGGTTATGACTAGAGTCTAAAAGTGATTCTCATTTTGCTTGGAAGATATAACAATGATGTTTGCCAGAATGTGAAGCAATGTCAGGCGAATTACGCTTTACATGTGCAATGTCAGTGTTATTTCACGGCAGGAGGGGATGTACTACTACTACTACTGCTATTATTACTGCTACTACTACTGGCAGTAGTAGTAGTCGTAATAGTAGTAACAGCTACGGTGGTAGTAGTGCTAATATTATTATCATTATCACTATTATTATTATCATTATTATTATTATTATTATTATTATTATTATTATCATTATTATTATCATTAGTAGTAGTTATAGTTGTAGTAGTAGTAGTCTTAGTAGTAGCATTAGTATTAGTATTAGTATTAGCAGTATCATTAGTTGTAGGAGTAGTAGTGGTAGTAGTAATGATAATAGCAGTAGTAGTAGTAGTAGTAGTGGTAGCAGTAGTAGCGGTGAATAGTAGTAATAGTTATAGTAATAGTAGCAGTTGTAATTGTCGTGCTAGTAATAGCAGAAATCTTAGGAGTAGTAGCAATACTAGTGGTAATTGTTGTAGTAGTAGTAATAGTAGTAGTAGTGGTAGTAGTAATAGTACTTGCAGTAGTAGCAAAAGTAGCAGAAGTCATATTAATAGTAGCGGTAGTAGTAATAGTAGTAGTAGTAGCAGTAGTAGTAGCAGTAGTAGTAGTAGTAATAGTAGTAGCAGTAGTAGTAGTAGTAGTAGTATGGTAGTAGTAATAGTAGTGAGTATAGTCATAGTGGTAGTAGTGGTTTATGGCTGATCCTTGGGTAATTAGTTTTCTTTGGCAGAAAGGATCATATTTTCTCTTTTGTAGTGACCGACGTGGCACTGGCAAACCGTGCCCCAGTTGAGGCCATATCGGTTGAAAGAAAAGTGTAAAAGAGAATGAAAATATAAATCATTCTGGGTTCTGTTGGTGTTTGTAGACCTGACTCTTAAAGGAAGAAAAGTTATGTGAAGAGGGAAAGACGAGAGAAGGAAAAGAATTCCACAGCTCAAGCTGTTCCAGGAAAGAAGGAGACCATGTAACAGTCAATCCTCGAATGGCCATTCTCCAAACAGAAACTGGGGAAGCAGCAGCCAAATGCGTGCCACGGGCCCAAGAATCATGAGGTAGGGGGGACACATGCAGACAGTTCTAGACAACAATGTGCAAAACAATTCCTGTAGAATAGACAGAGAGAGCAGCAATATATCGGCGCACGAAAAAGGAAGATTGAAGAGCGGTGATGCCAGAGAATAAATAAGACGGAAGTCTTGTGATTCCATTCTTGTTTGTTGAGAGGTGAGGGATGAGCCACCTCAAGTATGAGAGATGTATTCCATACTTAAGGCAAATAAAACCTTTATAGGCATGAAATAGCTACTCTTTAATTCTATTTTCTTACGGCAGCTATTCAAGAGTCCCAGCTTTTGGGAAGCAGACTTTGTGATGTTGACTATGTGGATTTTCCAGGACAGAGTGGAGGATATGGTTATGCCCAACATACGTGTGTTACTTTGGGAATGAATTTGAAATTGGACAGAGGGAAACGGATGATCATTAGGTAAAGATATACGCAAAATTGCGTTCCAGCGCTATTGAATTCAACTAGGTTACTGCTTATGATCAGTGCGAGAAAGAGGCGAGAAAGAGAAAGAATATTAAAGGAAGGAAGGGAGGAAAAGAGCATAAGAATGAACAAGGTTAGACGTAGAGGAGAGAAGTATATTTATCGATAAAAGTAAAGAGCATAGGTGATAGGACAGAACCCTAAGGAACACCACCACTATTGATAAGATAGTAGGGGAAAGTTGCCCTACTGAAGACTATCGTAATAGAACGGCCAGAGAGGAAACTATGCATTAGAGAACAGAGAGGGGCAGGGAAGCGAGAGAAAGGGAGTTTAGAAAGCAAATATTTGTGCCTCACCCTCTCAGATGCTTTGGAGATGTCGAGGCTACGACTAAAGTTTCACCAGAATCAGTGAGAGAAAAGAACCAGAGGTGAGTAACATACAAGAAGTGATCCCCAATAGACCTAACAAGGCGAAATCTTTATTGGTGATCAGAAGGGAGGGAATGGGGTTCTAAATGTTTGAGAAATGGGAGTCTAGGAAAGTTTCAAAGACTTAAAGGTGAGGAGCAATGGGGCAGTAGTTAGAGAGGTTAGAATGGCCTTCTTTCTTAAGGATGGGCTGCACCTAGACGTGCTTCTAAGTGGAAGGGAAAGTTTTAATCTTTTAGACAGACGCGTAATAGGCGAACAAGGATCGGTGCTAGCTCAGAGGCACACTCCCTTTGAACTTAGGGGTATTGCCATCTGAGCCATTTTCGCCGTATACCTTGTACACATGAAGATGAGAAAATACTTAGAAGACCCGAGGAGTATATAAGAGATGGCTTATGTTCACTGGGAGGAGGCGGGGGCGGAGAAATAGAAGCTGAATCGTCAAAAGTTGTGTTAGAGGAAAATAAGGCACCAAATAGACCGGCTGTATCCGGTCGGAAGAGAGGAAGATCGGTTGAATTACAAACACTGATGCAGATCTTTGTAGTTAAGGACCAAAAATAGGTCAGAAGAAGTCATGTCGGCGCACTTTCTCTTTATGAAGGTGTACTTGACTGCGAAGAACAGTTTTGCAGCGGTTTCGAGCAGAAATGAAAGCAGAGTGGTTTCAGATAAAGGAAAAAAAAAAAAAAATCACCGGGTCCGGCACGTGAAGTCTCTCTTGCGACATGCATCAGAGCAGGAGCGATCAAACCACGATTGGGGACAAAAGATTTTGAAGAAAATGGGATAAAGGACTCCATACTAGCCAAGATTAGCTCTGCTATGCGTTCAGCACAAGAGGCATCACAGCCAGGGGAGCAGTAGCCATTCCAGGGAAAATCAACAGAGAAGTTACTCAGGAATCACCACTGAGCTCTCTAGAAATACCAAAATTTGGCGTTTCAAGTAGAACATAGAGGATGAGCGTTTCCCAGGTAAAAATGATAGAAGTAAGATTGTGGTCAGGGGACCCTAAGGGAGCAAAAAATTGGGTAGGAAGTAGCGGGAGGGCTCAGGAGTGGTCATGACGGTCGAGAACTTGAATAAGGTGTTTCATTAATTGTTCGGGATCGTTAAGGAATAGCAGACGAAAGGGCCTCGGCTCCACCAAGCTGGTCCATCAGCAAGGGATGGCACAGAGAATGGCAGGCGACAGCAGGTGGTGTCATAGAGAGCGGCAAACGATATCAAGGGGTGACTTAAAGTACGGCAGACAACACCAATAGAGTGATATGTGACAATAGAAAATGGCACAGGTGCTAGCGGACCACAGCAAGGCGATGGCACAGAGAGTGGGTTGACAACAGCAAGGTGGTGGCACATACAATGACAGACGACAATAAGGGGATGGCAGAGACTGACAGACGACAGCGTGGGATGACAGAGAAAATGGCAGACGACGGAAAAAGGGTGACACAGAGAATGACAAACGTCGTAAGTCGCCGACACAGAGAATGACGGACACAGTTAAAGGAGTGATAAAGAGAGTTACAGACGACGATAGATGGGGTAACACAGAGAGTAGAATACAAGAGTAAGCGGGTGACAAAAACAATGGCAGATTCAGGTGTGATGCGTCAGGGACAACGCTGATGAT
>JAYMFT010265524.1:0-10704 GCA_038088735.1 Panulirus argus
AGAGAGAGAGAGAGAGAGAGAGAGAGAGAGAGAGAGAGAGAGAGAGAGAGAGAGAGGCAATACCTACGGCGAAACTTTGCCAAAAGAGAGAAAAGGAGAATGAGGGAGTTGGGAAGAAAGGGAGGAAAAGAAAGAGAGAGAGACAGACAGAGAAACTGCATCCGTCTGTCCCCAATGGCAGCACTTTAAGAAAAAAGAGAGACGAAACAACGGAAGAAAAGATCTTGATGTCAGCCTCCCAAAGAGCATAAGAACTGCAGGAGCTCAGGTATCAAGGCCTGAGCCACAAAGGATTTTTGCATGGACCTGAGCGAAGCAACAGTCACACAGAGGCCTTGGCGGAGGCGGAAGATGGGGTATTCCTGAAGCATTTCACGCATGACTTCTGCGGGAGAGACGAATGAGACTCCTTTAGAGTGCCTCAACTTGTAAGAGTTTTTCTTTTTCCGACCTTCTCTATTGGCTTCCGCTCACGTCTTTGGCACAGATTTATCCTCTGCTTCAGTTTTTCAGGTAATTCTTGGACCTTAGTCTCCCCCAAATCAACCTAGTGAAGAGACATCGAATATCTGCCTGTGTACATTAGTACATGTCTGTGTGTGTGTTTGCGTGTGTGTGTGTGTGTGTGCGTATCTGTGTGTCATTAGGATTCTGTGTGTGAATATGTATGTATAGCACAGGGAGGCAGTTCTACCGGATTCCGTTAAAACACACACACACACACACACACACACATTAAAGCCAAGTACCCAACCTCGAATGGAGGATGAACAGCTGGATGAACTGTGGACCGACTGACGCAACCAGGATTCGAACTCATGCGGACTCGACTCTCAAGAGGCCACCACATGCGTTATAGTCAACAACGCTAACCTCTGCACCACAGAAGTCCGTATATGAGGTTCATCTGCCATCAGGAACCTTTCAGATGAGGAGCGCCATAGATCTGGAAATCAACGAAAAGTTTTCACAAGGCACCAGAGGCTGTGTAGAGCTTTGTCTGTGTCCCAAAAGGCACCAATATTGTAGAGAGCTGTGTCTGTGTCCCACCACAAGGCACCACATGGTGTACAGATCTGTGCCCCACAACGCACCAGATGTTGTGAAAGAGACAGCCTCATCAGTGGGGGTAACAGATGAGCCTCCCTTCCGATCAGTGACTGATGATAACACAGGGGGGAGGACCTCTCCCTAGTGGGGCGTTTGTCATCAACGCAGAAACTGTCGGGGCAGAAAGAGGTGAGGGACAGAAAGATAGAAAAATAGATAGACAGAGAGAGAGAGATAGACATAGATGGATGATGATAGATAGATTGGTGAGAAAAGAGAGAAAGGAAGGAGAATTATGTGTGTGTGTGTGTGTGTGTGTGTGTGTGTGTCTGTCTGTCTGTATGTGTGCTTGTGTGTGTGTGTGTGTGTGTGTGTATGAGGGATTGATACACATATGTTTGTACATATAAAAGGTTGGGGTACATCACTGTCACTTACAACTCTAAACAGAGTGTAAGTAAGGCCAAACTTCCCCTTACCCAGGTATTGCCGCCCCTAGTACAGGGCGGGTTTCCTCGTCTCCTTGGCCAAGGTTTACAGCCCACCAGCGTTCCCCTCCTCCTGGCCAATCACGTTGCCTGACCTTCATCTTCTATGATTACTCCATAATTGCCTTTAATTGGTTGAAATGTGCGGCGAGGTCAAGAAGTTCACACACACACACACACACACACTCACTGACATACACACACACACACATACACAAATGTGTGCGTATGTGTATGTTTGTGTCTCTTTGTGTGTGTGTGTGTGTTTTGTGAGGGTATACAATATCTTCCAGCCCCTTCATTTATCTTTTTAAAACTACATTTATGAAATCTAATTCACATAATCTTTTCTGGCCCCAAAGGATTTTCATTCTTTTTCCTGTAATCGATTCGCAGACGCTGGCACCAGTGTAGCGGGCGAGATGTTTACATAATCACGCTTTACAATTTCCAGGACCTGTTGTGGTTTACCTGTTCTCTCTTATGGCCCTGGTTTACACTGGTCTACTGAGTATCCCCGTCGTGTGTAGTACCCCTCTCGTTGCCCTGCTTTACACTGGTTTGCTGTATACCACCGACGTGATGAGCGCCCTCTGCACATCTTCTTTCCTCACCCTTTTTGTCCCACTCTGGAGGCAATCAATCTTCGCTGATTTTCTTATGTCTTCCTTAAATTAGATTTCTTCTTACTCCTCCCCTCCATTCCTTCGCGTCCTGTCCTCCTCTTTTTTTTTCTCTCTCTCTCTCTCTCTCACGCACACATTGTTATCACCACTATCTCTAATTTTCTTATTCTAGTTCTCCTCTCTCTCTCTCTCACACGCACATATACACGATCACTACCAATCTTCCGTATCTTCTTATTCTAGTCATCCTCTTCCTCTTTCCTCCTCACTGTCTTTAATGTCTTCCCTCCCCTCTACTTATCTTGTATCACCTTCCCTTCCTTGATTTTTCCCGTTTTCCTTCCTTTTCCATAATTCCTGGCCTCCCTAACTACCACGTTCCATCCCTGTCTTATTCTATTGTCTTGACCTTTGCTGCTCCCTCTCTAAATCCCACCTTTACTGTCTCCTACCTCCCAACCTCCTCCTTGTGAAGCTTCCCCCTTCCCTCTTCTCCCTCCCTCTCTCCCTCTGTCCTGTGAGCGTCCCTCCCTCCCTCTGTCCTTCATGGGACTCCCTCTCTCTCCCTCTGTCCTGTGTGCGTCCCTCCCTCCACAAGCAGTACCCAGCCTGCCGTGCCGCCAATCTCTACAGAGCCTCACATCTGCCTGGTTCCCACCAGATGCTACTGGCTTATATTGCCTCCCTCATGTGACAGATGATGCCCCCTCTCTCTCCCTACTCCCTAGCTCACCCCCCCCCCTCTCCCTCACTCCCCTACTCATCCTTACTCACTCCTGCTTCCTGATACTCTACTCCTAACTCTCCCATACTCACTCCTGCATCCTTATTTTTTCCTCAGTACTCATTTCCTCCACCCCACCGACCTCTGCTTCCTTGTACATACTTCCATGACTTTACTTAACGGCTCTTAGTTCGCTATACGAAGGATCATATTGCAATATTTTCGAATCACACCGACATAATGGGAACCTGTTACTGTTGTTTTACACGGCCTTTGGTCAGTTAGAAAAATCCCTTTTGATATCACTCAGGACGATGACCAGGATGACCTCACCGACCCGGACTTGCGTTCGGAACTTCTCGGAGCTCGAGAGAAGTCCGGTGTTGCCATTGCATGGATCTCGATTTGGACCTGGGCTCAAGTGATGAATCCAGGACTCATCCCCTGTAACGTGACTGACGGGGAATTAAAAGTTGGCTGGATCGATTTCATTCAGTCCGCGACTTGAGGCAACTTTCTGTCGTCCCTCCAGGTGGCAGAAGTTCTTAAGCATCCTTTCCCGGTTACCTTAGATCTGCCCCAAATGCTCATGTGAAATTCCAACTCCACTGCTTATGTCAGTGGTTTCATAGCGACATGCCGCCATAATCAAGATTTCCACCTAGAAAAACATTGCGTTATCAGTGACGTATGAGCGTCGTCCTGAGCACAAGTCATCCTTAAGACTCTCACGGCCTCGCTTGAACTCTCTGACCCGTCTAATTACTGAGGCATGTGAAAGACTAGTCTCACCCCCCCCCCCTTCACACCGCACACGAACAGCAGACCTTGATGAGTATTGTTGTACAAATAAAAACTTTATGTTCCTGGTGCATTTGTTTGTGGATATCCTTATCCTTCCAGGCTACCAAACTTCGGTTTTTCAATCTATAAGAAAAAAATATTAAACCTGTGATATTCCATTTATTACCCGTGTTTGTAAAACTCTTAACTGCCTTCGCTCAGCCTATTGACAGCACGTCGTCCCCCTTATACCACATCACTCAAACTCATTTTATCCAATACACACCCCCTCATCCTCCTGAGTATATATCATCATTCATATTACTGTGTGCTAGCTATAACTAATGATAATGTTAGTGACATAGGTGTCTTGTGTGGTGTTGTCCCCAGCTGTCTGTGACTATGAGCTTAGCTGTGGTGGAGCTTCAGCAGCCTCGCCATCCCCACCAGAACTTGTCTGGTGCACCCACCAACACCACCACCACCACCTCCAGCTGGTACGATGCGCCACCTGACACGGGGGACGTGGAGAACGCCCTCGTCCTCAAACCACTCACCCTCAACGCCCACGCCACCCACGAGGTACCGTCCGTCCACGAGACCTCCTCCTCCTCCTCCCACAGAGAGGATACCCTCCGGGTGACGCCCATACCCGCACAGGAGCCTCAAGAGGACATGGGTTCGGACTCAGGACTCGGGGAGCTGCCGCCGCCCTCGACCATTCTCTATGACACGGGCGATTCCTGCGAGGGGTCCCCGCTCCTGGCCAGCACCCCGCGCCTGACTGAGAGCACTTTCTGAAGACGTCAGGGCGACGGGTGTTGTGACCACACCTCTTACTTCTGAACGCCGTCTTGGCGAATGCGTATACCATTCCTGAAACTTACGGGATAAAGAATTACTTTCTTTAAACTTTCTCTAGTTACAGAAACGCGTTTCAGAGACGTTTGTGAGTCGATCATAAAACGTTCTTTTTGGTGCCACCAGACAATATGAATCATGAGGACCTTTTGTTAGTATATCTATGTGTTTAGTGAGTATCTGGACAAAGGACGAGTAAACTTAAGGATTTTCATGGTGCTTGAGAGTGAGTACTGCATATTTATCTATAAGAAGCTTCGTCAGTTGTAAGGACGACATCACTGCCCTCTCCCGGAGACTGTGTCATCTGGAGGCCGCTGGGGCCGTGTGGCGTCTGGCTAGTGTGAGGAGACTCTGCCAGACCCACACTACACCACATGCTCACCACAAACTCAGTATTGTGTGTAAGATAGAAGAATCTAGTCATACTGAAGCATTTGTTTAGCATCTGTACTAACAGAAGTACAGCATCTTATATGTGTCTCTATGAACCAGTGTTGAGTGATAGGATGATTTCAAGTGAAGTGACGCGTTTTTATGAAAAAAAAATATATATGTCTGTGGCACAGACCGAGCTTGGATAATGTATGCCGCTCGGGCTGTTGGCACCTAATCCAGTATACGACTCAGGATTTCTGCTAGGATTTGAGGAGGTGTGCGTCCTTCCCAGACGCCTCCCCGTAGCTCATGTCTGACACACATGGGGCGTTACAGTTCGCCACAGTGTTATAATCCTTCTCTCCTACACACTTGCAATATTAGCGTTAATCCAAGATGGGTACTCCACCTGCGCTGCTCTTATCAGAGTCATCAGGTATGACCAACTAAGCACCAGAAAAATGTCATAACACGTGTGTGTGTGTGTGTGTGTGTGTGTGTCGATAACCACTTGGATATTGATACACAGAGATCCGAAGGCCTTCATGAGTATTCCCATCATCGCGGATCCAGTGAATACTCACGAAAGCGCTCGGATCTTCGTGTTTCATTTTTCATATGGCTATCAGAATATTCCTGAATCATGTGTTCTTTTTTCATTTATCTGCATAACGCTTGTATTCATGTCTGATGAAGATATACGGACTGTGGATACAGTGTGTGAACGCCTCTCTTTTTCTCACCATATTCGGTTACCATTTCCGAAGATTTCAACATCAGTTTCGGATATGACATCATGACATAAAACACACATATTTCCACTTTGCATTCAGAAATAAAGAACAAGTTTGACATGTCCTTCGGCGCTACATATAGAACAAGATTTCCTTAATGTTTAGAAGCGACATCTTCCCTGTGCCTGGCTAAGGCTATACTGAAGCGGGATGGAATTCATAATTGGTTTAGAATTAGTTTATACGTTTACTTGATTCTACACTGACAGTAGAGTCATCTGGCCCTTCTCCCGTGTGAGACGAACAGATTCCGGATTCCCGTGGGAGTATCTAGATCCTCTTTTGTTGAAGGATTAAGTTATAAGAGGGGAAAGATTTTCTGGCTATATGTTTTTCATCACATCATCCAGTATATAAGTCATTACGAACACTGGCCATCTCATCTTCTGTCCGTTTTCATTATAACTTTGGACAGACCCTCGATGTAGACCTTTGGGACAGACCCAACGGCAGACCCTTGGAACAAACTATTGGGACGGTTTCTTAAGAAACCCTTGAGACAGTCCCTTAGGACCGACTCACTGTAAACCTGTCCCCTTCAGTTAGTTTACGCATTCCTGAATCGGTCTACATTGCCAGTAAGAAATACATGACGGCCTGGATGGGGAATGCCTCTGCCATCTTCTCCAGCGAGGAAGAGACGATTGGAGGACGAGATAAGGCCCTTCATCCTCCACACTCTCAAGAATGTCTGTTCAAAGGCAACTCGGAATAGAATCCTTCCCTTTCAGAGCATTAGAATCTTGTTATCTAAAGAACATCCGTGATTCGAACCATGTCGACCATACGTTCCTTCCGATTCATATTCATTTTCAGTGTCTAACGTCACCATAAAATTTGTGAGCTTTATCTGTAAGTCAGAAAATGATTCATACTGTGTATGAACATATCACAAAGGGCATAAGCCACTTAGGCTATCCACGAGAGCATAAAAATGTACAAATAAGATATGATTACGGAAAATTTATGTCTCAGGACTCCAAGGATTGAGCACTAAAGGATTTCAGATCAAAATGAAGCAGGATTTGAGATCTGTCTTAGCGCACAATCCTTTGCTAAAATCCCGACAGATCCTGTGGGACAGTTGGCTGATATCATGTCCACACACAGGAGCCCTCGAGGGCATATTTGGTATTAGGGGTGGTTCCCAAGGGCGTCCCATTGCATTCATGAGGACACTGTAAAAGTTTTTGATGATTTGATTATCTGTTGTGAACTGACATTCTATGGAACATGTCCGATGATATATGAATACACGGATTTCTAACAGAAGCCAACATGGCATGGGTAAAAAAAACACCCCAAATCATGGCCTTCTCTGATCAAAGAAAAAATCAAAATCATATAAAAAAAAGTGAGAGCAAATTGACAGTCGTACACATATATCTCATTTGAAACGCAAACGTCAACAAAAATGAATGTAGCTAAAAACAAAATGTACTGAGGAAGGAACACATGAAACACTGAAAATGGTCCGTCGAGATCCTCCCAATTCGACAATTTACATTTTTCCTCGAAAGTTCATCCTCATTGTGTGTTGACATATCCAAGACTCATGTCGACTTTAGAACAAATTCTTCCCTATTAGTAACTACAAGATGACGACGCATAGTCATTGTAACAATCACATCTCCCATTGGGCAGGAGGACCTGTTCGACGCTTCGACTCTGATGTTCGAATTCCTTCGAATCAATGAACAGCAACAGTGCTCGGATGAATAGCCATATGATATATATTACGAACAACATGACAGGTTGGAAAGTTTTGTATGGTGATTTTCATCCTTCTCATTTACGCTGGCTAAACAGTGTTTCTTTTACGCTTTACATTTACAGAGGTTATGACAGAGGTCCGGTATTTACTTTCGTCCGGTCACTGGAAGCCCCTCTCTCGCCATCCATAGCTTTACTTTCTGTGAAGCAACTGGTTCAAATGTCCGCTTCAGGGAGACGCAGTGGACTCATTCTTGGTATCCCCTCAGCTGGATACGAACCAAGAGCTCCGTGTTGGATCAAAGCCACGCTCCTCCACAACCTATGTTCTCTACTCGTTTCCCAAAGTTATAATAGGGGTGAAAATTTCCTTTAAAGGCCCATGTATAAATTATGAAGGGTCATTTGCATATAAATCTAAGTTGTGAAGAGATTTTCCTACATAGGATTTTTTTTTTTTTTACAAGTATTAGCGTAAGTAGGTGGGTTTGTATGTAGGTAGGCTTGGGGGGTTGTACAGACCATAGGATTATCAACAGTAAGACTGTACTTTGTGTCCAAAGTAATCCAGACTTTTTGACATGAAAAATAGAGTTACGTGTGTGTGTGTGTGTGTATGTATTGCTTATCTATTTACCTATGTATATAGTGCGATATCATCAAAAAACTCTTGATTTACAAATGATCAGGGCCCAAGCTGCTTAATCGATGTTAGCGTAAGAATTTCAGTTCTCCTTTGATGTTTTGGAATGTTTAGGTATTTTGACATTTCACACAGACATATGTGCCGGGAGGCAGGCGAGACATGCCCCGTCTCTCCATATGTACCCACTTCTACCTCATAGATAAGGTATCTTTCATATGTATAAAGTAAACTCACTTGTGAAGATATGACTGAAAGATAGTATGCGATGACTGTAATGAGAGGTCATCACTGGCCGATATGTAAGGTATGAGTCCTCTTTGGTCGTTACAGACGACTGTTTCAACATAGGTTGGTAATTCTGGAACTTCTGATATGTAAGATTGGTAATACTGTAAATTCCACAATACGTTAGATTGGTTATCTAGTATTTTGTAACATATTCTGGATCCGTGAGACTATTTTCCTAACAATTATCACACCGGTAATATGACGCTCGTCGGTTTGGTAATGATTTATTTTTTAACATGCATTAATTTCGAGAGTATACCTGGTTCCGTTGTATATATGCGTGTTTCTCTGTTGGCATCTCCGCTTTAAATGTTTCACTATAGAAGTACGGTATAACTAACAGTCATTGTAAGTCCGAAGACTTTTTTCTTTTTAATTTCAGGCACTCAGGGATGCTGGTATTCATTTCAGAGCTCTCTCACTTCCTTCACACTGATGGCGTGAACAAACAGTGTTCTGTGTGGCAATCCATGATAAACTTCATTCAAATCCGGGGAAGAGAAATAAGATTTATACATCAAAGAGTGTAACAGTATCGTTATACACAATTCCTTCCATACAGCAGTATGTAGATTTACACACGCCCCATTGTCGTTAGCGTAATCAAGCTCAAAGCTGATAACTTATCACTGTACCGTAAGCTTAATTAAGGTATTTCGTTTAATTAGTAGTTCCAGGACATGGTCGTACCATGGCGCTATCTACTGTTTCTTTACGATGATCTGGTTACCGTAATGATGGCTGAAATAAAGATAGATTGTGGTACATTCTCATGGATCTTTGTCCCTCTGCCTGAGGACGATACTGACTTTGCAAACAACAAGTGTAAACAAATCTGAATTCCTAGAGGAAAGGGTCCTGGCTCTCGTCTACCCGAACACACCAGGATCTTTCCTGAAGAAATGTTTCAATAAAATGAACTACTCGAGTGTGGTGGCATATAGGCGTATGCCACAGCAGAGAAGGGGGGGGGGGAAGGGTCAAAACGCTGAAGAAAATGAAATTGCATGATTAATCATTCATAGATTAATATGAGGATTTGTAAGAGGATTAATAACACAGTACAACCTTAGTACAAGACGAATGTTAATTTCCGTAAAAGCAAAAACATGATATTCATTTTTTCCGTATTAAAAAAAAAAAATCTCTGAAAAATTTCTCTGAGGCTAATCATTTAGTACTTCCAGTAATGCTCATTACTCATTCAGTTGATCCGAAGTTCGTGTTATGAAAATATTCATAGACCCAAATCTGCCCACGTAGAGGGTGAGTATGTTAATCGCATGGTGCAATTATACTGATGTAATATGGGTTGAAAATTCCATTGCTATTGCAAGGAGTATCCTGATTTGATGTAATCACTTGGTTCTTTCCTTCCTGTTGTCTACGAGTGGTAGAAAAGGAGATTAGGGTCGGTAAACACGAAAGAGATTCAAAGGCATCAGGAAAGCTGAATATACTTCAATATCTCTATCCCTTTCCATCCTTCTACCTTATACTCCTTCACTCTTTCTGACCCCACACACTTCCATCCTCTCCAACCGCCATCCATATTCCATCTACTTTCCTTTCCTTCCTTCGTGAGACGATGAACAATCCTTCCCAACCCAACCATAGAAGCTTCTTTGGGAGTCTCCTTGCCATAGACCATACTTAGGCAGTCGAATCGCTTTACTGCGTCAATGAAAAGAATCATTACACTAAATTATGATGATTCCGAACGAGAATAATCATGATCATAATGAGGTATAACAATCATATCAGTAATGAGTGTAATCATAGTAATATAAGTGGTTGTGTAATTAGTGTTTCCCATTGGCTTGTGTCACAGAAAGGTGAGTGTGTGTCTGTAAGTGTGTTGGTGATCCAAATTTTATATGTTGAGTTTCGTGTTAGTGAGATTATTGATGTGTGTGGGAATTATAAGTCTTATGTCCACTCAAATGTTATTATTTTCCCATTTTGTGAATAGATAATAGATTATATGATCATGTTTTCTTCTTGATTACTAACCCCATTTGACTAAAACAAAAAAATTTTGAGGCCAAAAGTTTATAAATGAAGTGTAATGAAGTGATGTAACATTTTGAGACGAATAATCTACCATCAGGTCTTCAGTTAGTTGAGGAATATGTCTTTTGTGAGATATTCATTCTCTAGAAATCTGAAATATATTTGACCTGGTATGATAAAAATTTTCTTACCATGATATGTCTTTTGTTATACTTTGGTCAGGTTTGAGCTGGTCATTGCCTGATTCAGGCTAATAAGGAAAAACGGATATTTTTTTTTCCTTTCTTTCTTGTAGGACGGCATCTGTAATCTGTCCCTATACAGACGTTTCTTTATATAT
>JAYMFT010265535.1:0-10703 GCA_038088735.1 Panulirus argus
ATATATATATATATATATATATATATATATATATATATATATATATATATATATATATATATATATATTTCCCCTTTTAGAAATTGAACCACAAGAAGGGGAGGGTTTCCAGCCCCCCACTCCCGCCTCCTTTAGTTCTTCAATAAAGTTTGTCCCCCTATTCTATGATAATGATGCTTCATATCAACCCGTTTCATGTCTGTCTCTCTATTTCCAGCTGTTTCAAATTATGTTCCCCTGATTCCAGATGTCCTAACTGGTGTCTCTATCTACCTCACTTATCATTAACAGTTCTAATTTAATCTGACTGTCATTCTGCCTATAGCTGTTTCAGCTAACATATCTCTTTGCCTCCAGTAGTCTCAGTAAAACTATCTCTCTACCTCCATCTGTTTCTTGTCTCTCTATTCCTCCAGTTCTTTCATGTCTCTACCTCACGCTGTTTCCTCTCTCTTTACCATGAGCTCCTAATCCTCCTCCTTTTTACTCTAAAAACAATATGTATATACACAAACTTATGATAACTTAAGATCTGTTTGCCACGGCCAAAGCACTCATTCTACTAATCATAATGACTATAAATATCAACTATAATAAAGACCATCAATCACTCAAGTATAATGCAGACAAGGTTACTTTTCTAAGTGAAAACATGAATGGGCAACTTAAGGTCAGCATTCCCAGTGGTAAGGGATCTGAATTCCAGAGAGAACCCACCATCACACGTACATGTGCTGACAAGAATACCAAACCTTCATTACAAGGCTCCGAGCCAAACAACACTCTCCTCTGAGACCTGTATCAGCTACAACCAACCATATTCACTTCTCGGCACTCTCACTGTATTAAAAAAAAAAAAAAAAAAAAAAAAAAAAAAAAAAAAAAAAAAGATGAAATAGAATAAATATATAAATGTAACCTATATAAATATACATATATGTGTTTGTTTGTGTGTAATATTAGTTTATGCAACAGGAATAGATGCTTTCAATCCAAACCATTTCATAACTAACCACTAACCCCTAAACTGAAGTAAAATGCTCAACTTTGCCTTTATTACATAAGTTTTCCTGACAGTTTTCTCTCATATACTGTATAAAACAATGATCCACCATTCCAAAACCATATTCTTGAGGTTAGGTCCAGCTCCAAAACTAAGAGACAATATTGTCACCTGTGATAAAATATTTGTCATTACATTTCCAAGATAACACTAATATCATACCCAAAACGATACTAAACTAAGATGCTGACAAAAGGATTAAAGCACACTTAGCTAAGTATATCAAAATCACTAAATACTCTTCCTGAAATTTCCCTCTCCAAATAGTATCTAAAAATAATATTTTCTGACAAATTTTAGTGAATTCATGCACCATAATATCAAATAGAGTAATATGATACTATAAAACTGAGAAATTACAATAATTTTGTTAATATATGCAGTACCGCATAAAACCAAATACACTAAATGTTGCAAATATTTGCAAGACAGGGACCAAGCAATCTCCCGATTCACAGTTTCAAGAAATTCTAATTCCATAGTATTCAAATGTAATTAGAGAGTTAGGGACCAGAGGCCCAAGCAATACACCTACTACTGCTCTCAAAATTTATTTATCCACTAAAATACCACTCACAACCTTTAACACACACAAAATATGTATTTAAAGTCAAGAAAGACACATCCCTAAGCCCCCTGGACTCTTCAATCATCATTTTCTAGCCACAAAAGCCCCAGCTCCAGCATCTAGTTCATCAAGAATTTTCACTTTCTCCTCCAAGATAAAGGTTCCCAGACACTTTTGCTATAGACTGAAGTTAGAAGAGGATTTCATACGTTCTGATTTTTAGTGACAAAGGTTTCATGTGTTTTGATTTTTTATAACCAAGTATTTGTCACTTTTCATTAATTAACCCTACATTTTCCCTTATATCCAAACACATTCACAACTATTAACTTATCTAACACTGCTCAATAAAATAAAATCTATTCATATATCTATCTCTGATGCCACTCCCTCCACAAACTCCCATCGAGGGGGTGGCCATGGCAAGTCACCACTTACTCCAGAACTCTCACACCTCCCTCGCATACACCATTCCACATATCCTTCCACCATTTCTCTCCTTGCAGTACTCTTCCGTTCTCACCAAATTCAGAATTTCAAAGCAATGTGAATGGCAGAAATACAAGATTCTATGGAATTCATCTCACCTTCACATTCAAATGTCACAGTATAATAATTAATTATGTAGATGCGCTTGGGGAAATAATTACCTTAAACCGACTGACTGAGACTTAAAACTAATTAATAATTTCAAAATAATTTCTTTTATTACATCACTGCGAGTGTCAGATTTGTCACCTCAGATGCAACTGATGCTTCCTAATGTAAACCTTAAATTGATGAACTTTCTCTTAATTACTAATATACAAACATCTAAACATCGGTCCACTTGGAAAAATAATTTCTGTCATGGGTACATACATCTTACGTATTTCAAACCTAAGAATCAGTTAAGTATGTTTGAGTACAAGAAAATAAAGAGCATGAAGAAGACCCACAGGAGAACAAATCACTTCAAATCATTTAAAAACCATAATTCAATCTACCAAATTTGATCTTTCTGAACCCATCAACGTCAAGATAACACTCCATAGATAAGGGCGTGCACCAAGTTCACACTTTCTACCTTTCCCAGACACAACTAGAACTACACCTGATAACGGCTTACACTGACCCAGAATAACTGAAATAACTAATTCCTGGCATCGTGGATAAGGAACTGTCATAACTTAGATATACACACGAGGCCTCCTTGACAGACGATGACAGCCACAACAGACACACGCCCTTGCTAGTTAGAAATGACTCCTATGACATCCTTATCATCCTTTTCTCGTAATTTGGATCACAGTGAGGGCTCCCAGGACGGACTATGTTCTGTCCCGGCACTGTCACGCCTGTCAGTTTGTCTGTCTGTCCCACCCACTTCAACCCCCAGGTCAATTCGCGTCACTTGCAGGGACGCCCGTGTCTCCTGGCCACAAGCCTGGCATTTTTCTCATCCCTCCAAACCTAAATGCGAGTTCATTCACCGCCCTTTCCCACCCTAGGGTCTCGGACCCGGCGCTTTGTTTTGGTGCCCAGCCCATCCCCCCTTTCCCTCCCTTAAAACGACTTTCTTAAATCAGAAGGGGGGGTAAGAACGACTCTGAATACGACTTACCTGATCGTCTACCGGGCGAACTGATTACCAAAATCGACTTCTGGTGATCCCGTTTCACGTGGCTGGGGTCACTAGCTGCATAAATCCCCGCTGGAACGGCATAAATCCCTTCACATTATCGCGAGGACGGAAAACACGGGCGATCAGAACGACACGAGTTTACGAGTGCGTCCATTATGTATTCCTCCGCCGAACATCGTACTCCCCACTGACTCATTTTTTACTCAGTTCCTCGTCAGTTTACCATCACGTTTCCCTAAGTATATTACAGTGTCGCCGAATAATTCTATATTACGTGCAGGAGGAATGTCATGAGCGGATTATCCCAACAAAGGGGAATCGTTGTTAATCCTGCAGGACTAGTTTGCGGACGCCCAATATAAACAAGTGGTCAAAGACAGTATTGCCAACGCAAGCTGTTCACCCTAAAATTAGGGATTTTAAGGGGCGATCTTAATGTCTATTTTCGAAGATTTCAAAAGGTTTTACAGTAGCCAAAGACATATATTTCAAATTCTCCATGCCAACCTCAAGAGTTTTAGATGCTTCTATAATGAAATGATACTAGGGGCAAGTGAAGTTTTCCAACAAAAAGCAATTATTGGATTTTTTTTTTAAGGGTAAAACGTAAAGAAATTAATGTAATATCCAATTTGCATCTGCTACTACTTCAAACTTATTGCAAGGAGAGGGAATAAGAATAAATAGAATTGGATGAGATAACAAAAATCTTATTTCAGCCAACGGTAATGGGAAGGTATGTGAGTTATTCATACGACGTACTAATAACGTACTAATAATAGTCAAACTTTTATCAGTTAAATCATTATACTCTCATTCTGGACATTGCTGCTTGTTACTTTCACTTTATCATTTTCAAATGATTTATTGATTCCGTGTTTAGGCATCCTGTTGCAATGGATATTTTCCTTTTAAACGTGCTTTAGATTTCAGTTTTCTGCCATATCTAAATTTACCTATTAATAAATTTTTGTAATTAATGATACGGAAAGAGGTTAAGGAATGTAGACTGATAAACATAATCAAATTTCATGGCTATTTTTGAAGGAATTGATATTTGTACCATGAAAATATGCACAGAGGCACTGCATACCTCTAATCCTTGCACCCAACATCTTGTTTATATCGATTGCCTCTGGTAACATAAAAAAAAAAAAACTCTCCACATTCTCATGATCATTTATCGTCCTCAAGGGGGAAGACTCGTCGTATTCAAAGGGTTAAGTTTTCATCCTCAAGGGGTTAAGAGCCTCTTCATGGCTCGCCACTCGAGTCGAATCCCAGAGTTTCTGGCACTGACTGACTTTGCTCTGTTGCTCTTCTCTGTTCTCTCGCAAATGTTCTTCTGTGCGTCTTTTCGAATATGAAAGCCAGACCTGACCTGTATATTGCATGACTGGTTTCACTGAAAAATCATACGTAGCGTTAAAGCATCTTGTTCATGGAAGGTGAGGGCACTTTACCCTGCCTAACATAGAGGTATGACCACTTTGCCTAGCATGGAGATAAGGGCCACTTTATCCTGCCTAGAACTGAACTATTACTTCTACTGCAACTTTTGGCTCCATTCCTGTACCTTACTCAAGTGACTTGTCTCGATGAGCACTAATGTTCCTTAGACAAAAAAGATGTAGAGGGAAGAAGTCTTGGCATCCCTGGTCATCGAATTTGGAAGTTCATTTAAAAACACTAGGTAGAAAGCAAGCTCCGAGACACCACTCATTTCGCTCATCACAAGCGCTTCACTAATGTAAATTGATAAATAATAATGGTCTAAATACCATGGATAATGATGGTTATGATAAATGATTACTAACTGATTAATTGATACCATAATCATGATACTGAGAATCAATAATAACAATCTTGCTACAAATACTATTCCCTAAAGTAATACACTACAGTAACGATAATAGTTTAACTCATAATTTCTGTTATATCAACACCAAATAACTTTGCAAATCATATATCCAGTCGTCTGGAAGACGATGGAGGTATTACCTAGTAGTAAGTTAAGTGAGGGACGTGATTATAAGCGAGTATAGCAAGGGTCACGGGGGGTTAAAGGGTGACATAGTAGTGATTTCTGTTTGGGGGAGTCGGGTGCCGGGCCGGTCTGGCAACACTGACGCGGGGAGTTTGGGTGTTGGCGCACCTTTTAACTCCGTTATTCACTCCCGAATGAAGTAAATATACGCCACTCCCGGGCCCCACTCCACCTTCCTTAACTGGGGATTAATGGGTTTACACCATTGCTTCGATATGGTTGAATTTTTGGGAGGAGTAAATACTCGCAAGATGGTTCCACATCTGTGTTTATCTGGGTACGACCACACCTTCCTTATTTAATTTTAGATATATGGGTTAGCTATTAATAGTACTGAATTTACTTACGGTATTTCCTGGTATTTTTTTCACTTCTGATGTTATAGGTACGCTCCTTCCTTTCCTGAAATTTCAATTATACTCTTCAAGAAATGCAAATGAAGCCATGAATAAATTTAACGACTTCACCACCCAAATAAACTCCAGCCAGCCTCTCCAACCAACGCAATTAAAATACTCAAAAAGCCATTAGAGAACGCCTCCTTCTTAAACGTCATAACTATATATATATATATATATATATATATATATATATATATCTTTCTAAAGAAGGTCTTGGTGTTACCCTGGAGCTCTTGCGGCTCCAAGGCTGCGTTACTTCCAGTAGCAGGGAAATGATGGACTCCCTAACTGTGGAAAGATTTTTGACGAGACTGTGCATCCAAGTGAACCATCTTCGCCAGAGGGAACCGGGTACACGCTTGAGGGTTGGGAAAGAACGAGAGGGGGAGGGGATTTGAGGTGGTAGGAATCAAGTGTCCAGTGTCTGTCAGCCACTTAACTGAAGTATATATGACGCCTGTGTCGTAGGGATGATAACCAGATAGTCAATTATTTTGAAATGGAACACAGTTAATAGTCGATGCCTGCCCAAAGTAGCACTGGGTACACGTTCTGTACCCTCGTGTACCCCTGTTTCCAGCCCTGAGTGTACCGACGAGCAGGTGAACTCCAGTCACACCCTTTTTTTTTTTCTACATATAGTGACCGACGAGGTATGGATAAACGCATGCCCCAAAGTTCAATGATTTCAGAGTTAGCATAAAAATCGTATGTAATTCCTATCCACAAGAACTGGAATAATAATGATGGTAGTAACTTAAGGTATGAGATTCAGTTATCAGTGTGCTTCACTTATTGTTATTTATTTTCCAAGAACATCGTACATCAACGGAGGTGCAATATGGATATCACTAGCGTACGATACTCTTTCCCACCCAAGTCTGAGATACTGTATATCTGTAGTAGAATCGAGGTCTCACAAGTCGACCATTTCGTAAAGCCATTGTTTGCCTGTATACTTTATGACCTTGTCACTTTACCTGCTTACTTGGGAATATGCGTTTGTGTGTATGTATGTGTGTATGTCTGTGTTGCTTTATACCTATAATACTTTTGAGATAAATGTAGGGAAAAGGATGAGTAATTTTGCGAGCTGTGATCAACCACGCTGGCCAGTTAAAGCGATTCTTGGAGTCTCAAACTGACGAATATTGGCAATAATTCTCAAGCAGATCCCATAATCGCTGTTCCAAAATAGAGGAAATATATTATCTTTCATGTCAACGTAAATGGCTTAATTATGACCCGGAAAGTTGATTGCTTTAATGCCCTTACATCCAGCCATCCAAGCGTGTGATCGAGATTTTAACTCACTGACCATTAGCTGATTATATTAATCAAACCTAACAATACACAGTTATACTTTTCTCTAAGTCCTTCTTCGGCATTTGCATAATGTCGTTTGCTATGGTTCTCTTCCACAGAATCGTCTTCATGATCAATTAACCACACAGTGCATACAGCTGCTCTGGTTTACATAACCGTGGGCTGTGACTTGTTGAAAATGCAAGGGCGTGGAAGTCCATGGGAGCGGTCAGGGGCCGAGTCAAATGCCACTTTAAAAACAACAATGAGCTCTATTAGAAGGTTAATGATTCTGTTCTACATAACTTCAACCCCACTTTCCCCCTTCCCCTCTTGATGTCAATACTTTTTCTTCCGTTCGCCCTGTCCTCTCTTGAAATGAGTCTGCCCATCTCGGAATGGGGAGGTAATACCCTTAATCCAAGCGCAAGAAATGCAATATCGACTTATATCACATTCTAAATTTCCATTCGTTTCATTCAAACATATCAAATTTTGGAACACCACAGCCCAACCTAGCCATGACGTAAACATGTTTAACATAACCATGTTTCCCACTCTGTCCTACAAGCCCCACATAAAAAAAAGTTGGGGGAAGGAGTTGTGTAAGCGTCGAGATTATATTTCTGTCTACAGAACTGTCTCAGTCTCCCAGGACATCTGAGGTGGCTCATCTTCCCCTTGTCTCTCATCCAGATCGGAATGAAAAGCTTTCTGCCTCCCTAATTCTTCGGATATCACTTCTTTTTAACGGTTCCCTTTTCAGTCTGTTGTGATGTTACTGTGACCCCTGTTTTATAGCCGTTATATCGGATATCTTTCGACTGAGCCGTCTGTGCGCGTCCCAGGCAAAAAGGTTTGAACCCAGTGCACGGGGCTGGCTCGTGCTTCCCACTGTTTGTGTGTGGAGAGTAGCCACATGAGGATTGGCCGTTATCATGCCTCCTTCATCTCTTTCTCCAAAATGTAAGTTAGATCTCGCTGAATTGCTTCACAGTCTTGCTCACTTTAAGCTCTACCTCCTGGCTTGGTATTATTCGTCAAGTCATGAGATCTTAGATATGAAGTCAACTTCTAACAAGTTTCTGTGTATAAGAAGATTAAGGTTAAGGCTTTGACCCCTGTGGCACCCCGCTTGTCACGTTCAGTTGGAAGATTCACCATTTAAAATTATTCGCTTCGTTTTTGTCGGTGACCTAATCACTAATACATATACGAAATCCTTCTTCTATGCCATGGGAATTTAATTATCGTATATTAACCTCCTGAGTAAGTCTTTATCGAATGCCTTCGGGTACTTTTGAATGCCAGTTGTCATATATATATAGTAATGAAGCGTCTTAGTTTGTAAGACAAGAGCTTTTGCTGCAGAAGCTTTGATGACGACGTTATTACAGTCATTTAGATATTCTATAGTTTCGTCTCTTAAGACCTTGTCCAATGTTTTACCTCGAACAGACATGGAGCTAACTAGAGCGTAATTTAAAGGCACACATCTCCCTTCGTGTATATTGGGTAAAATTTCCCAACTTCCACTCGTGTGGTACCTTACCTTGGATCAGTGATTTGCTGAATGCTGTAGTTACGGGAAACGTTCGACTACCGTCTGGGCTTCATTCAGTTTCATGGGGTTAGGACATCGGGTCCACCTTAATTCCTAGGCTTGACTAGGCTTCACGTGATGTGTTTCGTTACTTTGAAGCTCTACATCTCTCTCGCCTGTAGTCTGTCGTCATCTGGACCCTGGAAATAATAACAAAATAATACATTTTACTCTCGAGTTTTTAATGAATCTTCTAATTCTACCGTCTAGGATGTAGGCCATTGTCTCCGTCATAAGAAAACTATGCCAGGCTAGATGACCTTGGGGGATTGAGGATACAATTGAGCGTGTAATAAATGCGCACAGGAAATCTGAGCTAAGCTGGCGTTCCTCAGGACCAACGAATGTGCAGAGGACGACAACGAGTCTGAAGGAAGAAAGCTGGAGTCAGTAAAAAAGATTTGATTTAGTCTTTATATTAGTAACCTCCTCAAATAAACCACAAGCACAAAACATAATTCCAGAGAAGCCTTCTGTAGTACTACCTGACTTACGAGATTTTTCCCATTTATACTTTCTAATAGAATTTCCGTGACAGTATACTGTGTGTATACTATATGGTGTTCCTTGACTACCTTCCTGCTGGCTGTTGAGCCAGAGGGACTGGTGGGTGGGGACGTGTCATCTGCTCTACTATCCTCGTTTATTGATAGTAGATGAGGAACTTTGGACACTTACTATCCTCCAATAGATAACCTCATCACAGACCATCACGTCTCCTGTTGTCTGTCCTTCCCGTGTACTGCCTGGCGCAAACCAAACTTCCCCTCCCCAACATAACTATAACTCCCTTCCCTACCACTTCCACACCCCCTCCCTCACTACTACCACCCCCACCCCCCTCCACCACTACCAAACACAAACCCCCTTCCCCTACCCATCACCACTGACACTTACTCCATCCCCTCCCCCTCCCCCCTCAATGCCACTTACCCCATTCAGTGGGGTCTGGGTGAAGCAGCCAACACACACACACACACACACACGCCTCATCCTCGACAACAGCAGCGTTTCGTCCACACATTCACAACACTCGGTAACGCTTGAGGGAAATAGTCTTAGGCCCCTTGACCCAACCTAGATGTCCTCACAGCACACCAAATAGAACATCTGTGCTAGATAGTTAGCGTGGGCTACGGGGCACCCATGTGCCTCATGTGTGAGGAGTGGGAGAGGGGGAGGGGGCCATATGGGTGGGGGGGGAGGGGTAGCGCGGTCTTGGCAACACTGGTGCAAGTGGGTGGGGGAGGGGAGGGGAGGGGGTTAGGGGTGGCAACCCAGTCCCGCATGTACGTCTCTTAACGAGGTCTTTGGCGAGGGTCATGTGGTGGTTGAATGACTTGCCCGCCTCCCCTCCCTAACACCCCGCCCCTCCCCCCCCCCTGCCACGCCCCCACACACCCACAACCACGCCCACAGCCACGCCTACTGCCTACCACGATCACGTCCAGCCAACATATGGTAACGCTGTACAATTTATGGAAACATTTCGTGACGTATTGTAACACCTTGCAAAATATATGGTAACACTGTATATAATAACACTGAATCATATATGGTAACGCTATATAACACACAGTAACACCGCACGTGTTACAGTAACACTGTAAAAGTCATGGTAACACAATAACACACACGTGGAAACACGACCCAACGCATAGTAACACTGCGCAACATATAGTATAACACTGTGCAAGTTATGACAACACTTTTCAATTGGTGATAACACTATACCTGTTATGGCAACACTGTTAACAACCTCAGTGACGAGCAACCAACCCCCCCCCCTTCCCCCTCATATGGATTGGAGTTTTGAGGTTTCTTAATCTCGTGCCGAGACCAGGCTGTTGCCCCCCCCCCACCAACGGTTCACACGTTAACAGGGCCGTTGGCGTAGTTGGCGGGGATCCGGGTGTTGGTAACAATGCAGCAGTTTATTTTTTTCGGATTTAAGGTACAAAAAATTTAATGTCTTCTTCGTCCCTAAATGTCTTTGTTTACATGGGGCTTTCCAGTATATATATATATATATATATATATATATATATATATATATATATATATATATGTGTGTGTGTGTGTATATATATAT
>JAYMFT010265546.1:0-10703 GCA_038088735.1 Panulirus argus
GTATTTACAAATTTTTGAGAAAGTGAAAAACATGTCTCTTGAAATGAGCCAGGCCATAGTTATTGGGAAAGACATGATAGGAGATTTGTTGCTAGAATATAAAACAATTGTAAACAATCAATAGATCCTATGCAAACCTCACCAAGCTTACTCAAGAAACCATGACTAACAAGAGAAATATGTTGTACCATATTATCAGTATTGGGGTCTGCAGTTAGGAACCACACAAAATGGCCCCTTGTGGGTTAGAGTGGTGGCTTAAACAGCCATTCTATCTTGAGTGTTGGACTTTCTTCGTCAGTTGACACGATACTCAGTTATGAGTTTGGTGCAAATTGTGTAAAGTATTGAAAGAAGATAGATAAGAGCTGCCATGGAGGTTAGGTTTTGCTAGAATTTTTTGATTTTAGCATGTGTAATCTACTTGAACAGTAATCAACTCCATATTATCCTTGATACCTATAACTCTCAGTACTGTTGCCTCATTTGTAATTGTAATAAAGGATGTGCTTTAAATAGAGTTCCTTGGTGTAGTGGTAAGTTCATGGAAGGTATTGATATCAATTTTTCCGTTTCCTAGAGTAGTGGGGCTAAACTGGTACTTAGCAAAATCAAGCTACCTCCATTGCCTAAATTCTAGTTTACATTTTCATTAATATTTATTTAACCCCACATTTCCTATGCTTAAAAGCTTTCATAGGTTTAGGGTGAAATTATAAAACTAAGTGCTTAGCATAATAATGTCCTGGAAATAAAACTGTCAAAGTTTCAAGAAATTTTACTGTTCTTGCTCATTATGGATCTGATTTTAATAAATCATTTGGGGAAATCATTGTTGTGTTGAGCTGGATAACAAACGTGGGGAATGGCTTTGAAGAATAGGAAATAGGGAAGTTTAGTGATTATGAATACCAGTCTTAACTTACTCAACTAAACAGGTTGATATGGAGAATAAAATGATAATGAAGGTAATTTTATTTTTTTTTATTAATAAGTGCTCTGTATTAAATTGTACGCAGGGATTTCATCACTTCAGTGCCTGTGAAACCATTATAAAATTAGTGATGTAAATTGGTCTTTCTCTTCCCGTCTTGAGAAAGTTATGACATAAACTGAGCACTCAGTAGTCTTTTCTCCATTGTGTTCATTTTTCCACGGGTCTGCTGTAACCACCCAGATGTACCTTTATATATGCCACCTCATGTAATTTAAGCAAGGTATTACAACTCACCCCTGCATCTGTCATGTCTGTGGATGCATTCTTGTTTGTATGATAACTTGAGCAGTACATGGCAGAAAGTTTATACCACACCATAGGTACCCTCAGTGGAGGTGACAAACTGACAAAATTATAAGGCATGTAGTTGCATAAATTTGCATGGTGCAAAAAAATCAGTAAAAGATTTGCAACTGCTTTAACTCAGAACTGCTGAACATTGCATATTTTATATATTTTTGATGTATATTTATAAGCTAGAAACAGATATGGCATACAAGTTTTGGGTTTCATTTTTTCTCTTATAACTTTTGGCTTGACATTAGGCAACTCATGTGCCTCTGTCTTAGATTATTCAAAGGTGATCATATTCTCCACTTCAAGTGATCACTGGGAAGGCAGAATTGTATGCTTATGTAAATACCATTTCAGGTATTCCCTGTAAAGTATAGTTTCATTACCTAGTGGTCAGTTTGTATTGTTAATAAAACCACAATTCCACATTTTTGTTGCAGGGTATCATTCGACGAGTCACTGACTCAGTCACTGGACTGTTTTCAACATCTTGGCTCTCTGGATGGATAGGCAGTGAAGAGGATGAGGAGAGTAATGATCAACAAGCTGGACCCTCTCAAACCTCAACCTTGGCGCCAGCTGGAGAATCATTTATTTTTGCGCAGCCAATTACTGCTCGTAGGCCGTTCAGACCTATTTATCCTGAAGAAGGTATAAAGTCTAGAATTTTTTATTATGCTAAGCTTTGACCTATGAGAAGAATATGTTAGCAACATATTATGTATTATGTAAGCACTGTAGTCATTGCATATGTGTTCCTCAGAGTTATCAACAAGACTTGAAACTGCAATTTGAGAACTCAGCTTTCTGTTAGGGTCATGAATATAGTAATGTAAATTAATTATTTTCCCTTATAACAGAAAGAAAATGAATAGCTAGAATGTGAAAATTTAATTTTTCCATGTCATATAAATGATATATGCTAATCAGATAAGGGATAAACTAAATGATATGTATATGCTAATCAAATAAGGGATAAAGAAACTTAATGATATGTCAGGTCACTGTATTACTTTGCATGTATGTAAAACATAGTTTATTTTTTTATCTCTTCTGGTTTTTGCTAATAAGTGGCTGACAATGTAAATGACGGTTTTTGTTTTAGGCTCATTGGTAATTATGGAAATGTGTTTTGAGGTATTTAAATGCAGGAGTGGATGATGTCACATTCCATGTTTTAAATGGGGGCATGGGGTATGCATTGTAAATGAAAATGGGGAACAGCTTGTTAAGATGTGCTGAAAAAGAATTTGTAATTGGGAATACCTTTTTTTAAAGAAATGTGCATGCATAGATTTATGTGGGTAAATGGGGTTGGGATCAGTGGGCTTATTGGATTATGCACTGATTGGCAGGCATACAGAGAAATTGTTGCATATGAATGCTCTGAAACGGGTATGCATCCACTCCTGATAGATTACATTGCTTTCCATAAATTTATCACAATTTGCAGTGTGTTGATGTGCTCTGTATCAGATGTTAAACTAAAGCAAGGTTTTTTTGCAATACAATTTTTGCAAAAATCCACTATAATTATAAGATATAATTTTGACCTGAGCATTTGTACAGGCTTTGCTGTGTTACACTTATCAGTAAGTAGATTATGAATGAATCAACTAACATTATTTACTATTCATTTGTACTTTGATCCCATAATTTATTTTCACTATTATTGTTGTTTATCAAGCCAAATTGAAGAATCCAATCATATCTCAAAAACCCACAGGTGAAACA
Source organism: Panulirus argus (assembly GCA_038088735.1). Classification (NCBI taxonomy): domain Eukaryota; kingdom Metazoa; phylum Arthropoda; class Malacostraca; order Decapoda; family Palinuridae; genus Panulirus; species Panulirus argus. Next base: position 3,026 of record JAYMFT010265546.1, read on the forward strand.
GAAACTAACAATCAACAACCTTTGGGTATTAATGAAGGAGCAAGTACTAGTACTGGAGTAAGAGTGAGTGTACCAGCTGCTCCTTCTCTAGGTATTTCAGCAACTGCTAGTAGATCAGTACAGCTGAGTGGAGATACTCCCAGACCGTCCATGTCAGGACGGAGACTTCCTATTATTTCCTTCACTCCATCTCCAATGTTATCTGTTCGTACCAAGAGTCAGTTGGAACCACGGTCATTACCACTGCTTACTACCTCCACACCAGCAGGTAATCACATTATCTCTACCTTCAGGGCAATAGTAGTGATATGTTTTGCTGTTATTTATGATGCATATTTTATATGTGTGTCTGTTTATGGGTAAAGCAGAATGTTGCTAGAAGGTTCTTTTTTTATACAGAAAAACATGCGTGTCATAAATATCAGGGTGCATTCGTGCAACATTATATGACAGGTTAGAGACACTTTCACTTGCTTCATACAAAAAAGTGCATATTGTCAGGTTAGAGACACTTTCACTTGCTTCATACAAAAAAGTGCATATTGTCTGTGAAATGCTAAAGGGGGAGGAGGTCCGTTTTGATCATTGGAAGCAGTACATTTGAGTATGACACGTTTAGTTCAGATTTAAGGCTAAATTTTCCTATAACATATTGAGATTTTAATAGAATGGATAATTGTCTAAAACAGTCAGTAGGATGGCAGTCAGCATTCTGGAGTTATCCATTTTGCAAACACAGGGGGAAAACATGGCTTTTATCTCCATGTCACTACTCTACGCCTTGTCCCTGCAATTCAGTGCTTCACTTTCTGGTGATTGGCCTATTTTATGTTCTTGAAAAAAGAAAATTGAATAATGTAGACAGAAATTATCAGAGAAAATATAAAAAAAAAAGTTTAAAGATATCCACATGCAGCAATAGTGGACAATCATTTGCTCATCAAAGTGATCAAGCAGCAGTGTCTATAAAAGCATGTACAGTACAGTGAACAGTAATTTTTTTTTTTTTTTTTACTGATGTAGAAATCACCTTATATATATGGTTGCACAAGCAGTAAACAGCCAATCCCTTTAGTGAGGTTGGAAAGTGGAAAGTTGACATGTTAGCACTGGCGGTCTGCTGCAGAGAGAGAGGAAAGTTCATCCTTTCCTCCCTCCCATTTGATAATATTGGCTAGTCAGCCCAAATTATGTTGCTATATTTTGTTTATTAATACACTAACATGTATGGATGTTTTGCTAAATACTAATACAACAAAAGACTTAAGATTTCTTTAAACTATTTTCATCATAAAAGAGCTTATGTATTGTTATTATCTGTCCACATGGAACACTTTTTATTTTTAATAACAGAATTGATAATCTGTTACACAAAAAGTAATCATCCAATGAGAGAGGTCAAAATGAAAAATTGATGTAGTAGGAGGAGGGGGGAATTAGTAACTACCACTGCTTTATTCCACCACTATGGGCCTTCACAACAGGCTTCTTTGATCGGGTTTTGTTATGCTAATCTCTTTTCACATTGACTTTCCTTTCAGAATATATACAGTCCATCCGGTATTATTATCATTCTTCTGAAATGATAGAATTGATATTAGCAGATATACCGGGGGATAGGCAGGTAGTGATGGACTGAAGAACTGATAATAATGATGATACATGGGGGTGGCAGGTAGTGAGGGAGTAACCACTACCTTCCCTCCTCCTAACCCACTCTTCACAGTTATGGGCCCCTCACTGATGGCTTCTTTCGTTGGTTGTTTAGGCGTATATCTCTTCCCTGCATTGATTTTATTTTCAGTAGTTGCACAGTGCAGAGATAGGGAGGATTTAAAGTAGCAGTGGTCATATACAGATGATGTATTGATGACAGAGGCATTATTTAAGCTGTATAATGTAAAGGTTACTATAGATTCAAATTGACTATGTTATTTTTATTACAACATTCCTGTTTATATATGAGCAAGGGAAAGGTAGGAAGGTTCGGAATTTTAGATGCATGGTAACACATTTAGATGTGATGGAAGACATAGTAAGTGCTGAAGGATAGACATGTAGGTTGTAAACAGATGAAAGTAATGAAAAAATGCCAGTTTGCAGGTATGAAGAGGTCTTGTAGGAGTGATGCAGCCAACTCTTATGCTGCTGGAACATTGGTCTAAAATAGAAGATTGGGCTAATAGACCAAGTGGTTATGATGTATTTTGTGAGAGGTGGACGTATTAGCTTAGTGGATAAAGTGAGGAATGAAGTTTGAGGTGGGTATGAATAGCAATAGTTGATAGAATATGGTATGCTGAGTTGGTATGTACAAGACCAATTAAAGATTATTGAAGGATAATTGAAATTATTCATATAATTTAGATGAATAGGATTTGATGTAGGTGGAACTAAAGCTTAGATGAAAGAAAGAATTATGTATGCGTAAGAAAGGCGCAGAAGTGAATAATTGCGAGTGGTTCTTGACTGAAGGAGTTGGGTTATGTCATATAGTTATTAAGCATGTTAGTTTTACATTAGATAATGCAACCTGTTGAGTTTGGGTTGTATACCATCCAAGTAAGAGAGCATTATTTCCATAATCAGTGTTCGTTATAGTGTCACCTGCATTGTATGTTGTTGACTGCCCATCCATTGGTACATTTTTCAAGGGTCACACTTTAACATGTTAATTAACCTAGGTCATAACTTGAAAACTCTAAATTAGATTCTTATGAAACTTCACACAGTTGCATCTCAGCATCTGAAGAATTGTGATGAATTTGTTTGAGTTAGGGCCTTTATGAAATAGTTTAACATGGTCTTTAACCTGGCTCGTAATTTGAAAAGTCTAACTCAGGTACTCATGAAACTTTATTCATTTTTTCCCCAGAGTTTATAAACTTGATCAGGGTAATGCTACAACTTGTGGTTTCGATGCATTACATATGACAGCAAGATAATGGATATGAGCAGATGTGGCCTCTCTTCGTCTGTTCCTGGCATTACCTTGCTTATGCGGGAAACGATGATCAAGTATGAAAAAAGAGAGTGGAGTGCTGGTTCGTCTGTGGCAGGGGTGTGTGATGTCACTGTGATTATTCAGTTTGTTAATGGATGGGGTGGTGAGGGAGGGAAATGTGAGAGTCTTAGAGAGAGGGGTGAGTATGCAGTTTTTGGGGGATGAGAGGGCCTGGGAAGCGAGTCAGTTGTTATATGCCAGTGATACAGCACTATTGTTAGATTTGAGTGAGAAACTGCAGAAGTTAGTAACTGAGTTTGGAAGAGTGTGTGAAAGGAAAAAGTTGAGAGTAAATGTGAATACAAACAAAGTTATTAATTTCAGCAGGGTTGAGTGACAAGTTGGGATGTGAGTTTGAATGGAGAAAAATTTAAGGAAGTGAAGTGTGGGTTTCTCAAGTTTGGCTGCTGCACCTGAAAAGAACAAAGAGCTAATATAGAAGATCCAGAGTAGAGCAATAAAGTTGGTTCCAGAATAAAGTTCTGAGTTACAGGGAAAGACTAGAGGCTTTTAATTTACCCATCCTGGAAGGAAGAAGAGGGAGGGGTGACCAGATCACCACCTTTAAGTATTTAAAGCAGATTGATGGCTTAGAAAGTGAACTGTTCTTTTAGAGATGCAAGGATTGAACAACCAGAGGACTTAACATGAAATTAGGCAAGAGACATATTTAGAAAGATGAGGAAGTCCTTTTATAGTATGAGTGTTGGATAGATGGAATAAATAGAATGAAGATATGGTTGATTTAGCCAGCATACAGAAATTTAAGAAGTTTATGACAGACTGAGAGATAGGCCCCACAATTATAAAACTCCCTTTTAGCTAATTATACACACACACTCACACACAAGATGTCACTGGAAGAAAGTATAGCACCAAGGGACTTGAAGATGGAAAACTTTATACCTCTCTCAAATGGATTATTTCCTGCTGAGGGAAAGCTACTATCATGGTTTTAGGGAATGGAGGCCTTGCATAATGAAAATTTTTTAGGTTTCTCTGAGATGGTGAAATGTGTTTTAGACAAACTGTATGGCTAAATGGGTTTTCTTCATTTAGAATGCCAGAAAGCATTTGATGCAATACCAAAAAGGAGGCTAAAAAGATAAAAAGCTAGGTTTTCATATAGGAATAAGGGAGTCTCTTTTTGTTAATAGAATATCTTAGTGGAAGGAAATAGAGCATGCATGTCAAGGTAGTATACTTTAAACGGGTAAAGGTCACCATTGGTATGCTGCAGGGTTCTTTACTGGGACCATTGCTCTTGATCTGTGTAAATGACATGCTAGGACTGGACTCCTACCTGAATATGTTTGTAGGTGATACCAAAGGCATAAAAGAGGTAAAAAGTGAGGAAGATTGCATCCTGGATGAATTTCAAAGTTGGTGTGATACATGGTTGAATACCAACCCTTATAAAGTGGTGAGGATGGGTCACAGCAAAGGGGGTGCCTCTTAGAGAATATCATCTAGCATGAAATAAGCAGCAGGAATCTGTGAGAGAGCTGGGTGTTGATATAGTCCTTAACCAGTAGCATAAGTCATACCCTAGGAGGATAATTTAGGGGACTGTCTGTTCGCAGGGAAATATTAAAATTGCATTTAAGTTCTTTGATAAGGAAGGATTGAGCACGCTGTTCATTTCCTACATGTGGCCAGAGCTTGAATATTCTTTTCAAGTTTGGTTATCCCACCTAAAGAAGCTTAAAGAGCAGAGAGAAGGTAAAAAAGAGGACAGCAAGAATCAGGCAAGAATTAAGAGAGCTGAGTTACAGGGAAAGGATAGAGGCCTTGAATTTGCTCTCGCTAGACAAGATAAGAGTGAGGGGTGTCCGGGTCACTTTAAACAGTGAACAGGTCTTTGAAAGATATATTGGTAAAGGATAGAGGCCTTAAATTTGTTCTCTGAGGAAGAGATAAGAGTGAGGGGTGGCCAGGTCACTTTAAACATTGAACAGGTCTTTGAAAGATGTATAGGTAGAACAACCAGGGACATAACATGAAATAAAGCAAGATGCTTTATAAAATAATATATAAAGAAGTATGTTTATAGTATAAGAGTGATGGATAGGTGAAATAAACTGAATGAGATAATGGTAAATGCAGATGGCATACAAAAGTTTAAAAAATTGTATGATAGTAGAGAAGTTTTAAGAGATAGGGCCCCATGTATAAAACTCTTCATGTATTACAAATAGGTAATTACACTCTCACACATACACACACACACACAAGAGAGAAAAGTATGGTGTTACAGGATTCTGCTTGCAGGAGCTCCATAGAATATATCTTTGGCTTGTAAAACGAATCAAAGTATATATAGTTATGCTATCCTGAATTATGATTAAGACAGGCCACTTCTTGATTCTTTATGTACCTACTTCTGAATTTTTTTCCTGATTTCTTGATTTCGTTTTTTTTTTTTTTTTTTTTTTTTTTTTTTTTTTTTTTTTTTTCCCCCGGGTTATAAGTATTTGCCTTAAAACTATTGTACAATAACCAGCTTTTCTGTTGATAGAAATGTTGATATTAAAAAGAAAGTATTACTATTAGGCCTTCTCCATTTGCACTGTTAGGAGATGATGGTAGTGAGGTCAGCGAATCATCAGTAGACACAGGCGTAGAAGCATCTGTAATCCCACGGCCAGATGAGAGAGATTATCAGTGTGAAATCCTTCAGCTTGATGAGGAATCCCTTCAAACTTTACGAGATTCCTTAACCAAATCAGTTCCAGCTGCTCCTGCTGCCCAGCCAGCAAGTACCCTGCCATCCTTAGAAGAGACTCGGAAAAGACCGCGAGATTTAGAGCCTGGTGAGTGTTACTTATTATTTTGTGTTAACTTTAATGTGTATACTGAATTTCTTGGTATCCAACTTCATTTATCCAGATCAGTGGATGGAAAGGACAAAAAATGTCTATACGCATATTGGTCAACCAACAAATGTAACAGTTAACTGTAGTTATGGTTTTATTTCATCATCTATTGATTATAACATTTACATTAGTGCCAGGAAACATGAAGGAAGATCCATCCACTCATATACACACATATATGCATACATGTACATATACTAATCAACATATACATATACATGAACATACATATACATATATATAAATGTACATATTCATACTTGATCGCCTTCATCCATTCGTTGCGCCACCCTGCCCCACAGGAAACAGATTCATCACTTCCTGCATCAGCGAGGTAGTGCTAGGAAACAGTTGAAAAAAGGCCACATCCGCTCACATTCATTCTCTATCTGTTGTGTGTAATGCACGGAAACCACAGCTCCCTATCCACCTTTAATGATTTTAGCTGGTCTAAGGGCCCCCAGCTCCATTGCATGTTGCTTGCAAAGGGCAGGGATGTCCAATTTTTTTAGGGTAGACTTTTTACAGTTTCCTTTTATTGTGAGATAAATGAAAATTTGAATTTCATTTAGATTGGAATTAGGATTTGAAGAATGCATCATTTATGTGCTTTATTTTGTATATTTAAGATTAATGCTTCAATTTTTCTTTTCTCAGATAATACTAGTGTGCGTGCTGAAGGCAGTGTTAGCAGTAAATCACTGTTTAGTGAGGTAGGGGATATCGGACATGGACAGCCACAGCCATCTGGTGTTGGAAGCAAACGGCCTCGTTTTAATGTGTCTTTATATGGCTCTCCAATTATGGTAAATGATTGTTAGCTATGAAATTGTTTGATTATTAGGAAGGAAGAAGGGTAAAATTAAGAGAGGATATTTGTATACATTTTGTTTTAAATTTAACAAGGGTCTTTGAAGCATTTTGTGAAATGACAAATGAAGAGGATTATCCTGAAATATACACTTTTGGTAACTGCATTTGATTGAGAAGGATTACTGAGTTTGTTAAAGAGATTCTTTACATTACCTAATTATTGATATATTGCAGAGTGATAGGTCCGTGTTAAGTGATTCAACCTTCAAGTCCTCCCCTTTCTACCCTGGTAAAACCATGTATGGTGGTGCATCTGCGTGCAGAAGTAGAAGATTGCAACCTCGAAATCTACATCAGGTAGCCTTCTCAATGATGTTGATTTTGTTACCTGATCCCCTCATTTTTCTCTAAAAGCAACCTCCAAATCAGCACAGTTGATAGTCAGCCCATATTCAGTATTTTGAATATAATAGTTGAGCATTTGAGAATAGACATATTTCTGAAACCTACTTTATCTGGTTTTCTTCCTTTGGGAGAGAGAGAGAGAGCAGATGATGAAAATTTTCATTGTTTATATGAGAAACTGTCCCTGCATTAGGTTGGAAAGTAAGAATACTACCCATGAACCTCCTGCATTTCATACATGCTCACCATTTCCTGAGCGAGTAAGGTAGCTTCAAGAACAGATGACAGAGCATTAGAGGGAAACTTGAAATATACCTTGAATTTAGAAAGCATTCTCTCTCTCTCTCTCTCTCTCTCTCTCTCTCTCTCTCTCTCTCTCTCTCTCTCTCTCTTGCCAGTAGACAAAAGACTATGTCTCATCTGGCCATTTTCTTTGACTTTGAGGAGATAGTGGTCAATGTTGTTAGCTACCTCCCAACTCGATTTTTTTTTCATATATATATATGTATATATATATATATATATTCTGGCTCTGAGTGAAACGAAGCTCAAGGGAAAAGGGGAAGAATGGTTTGGAAAC
>JAYMFT010265557.1:0-10703 GCA_038088735.1 Panulirus argus
CCCCCCCCATCAGAACGTGAGCGATGGGGATTCAGATCACACCCCCCCCCCTCTGACATTCTCTGGTCCCCCATCAGAACCTGAGTGGCGAAGGGAGGGGTTCAGAACGCATTCAGGCCTGGTCTGTCCCTCGTCGAATATTTCGGGGTTCATCTTAACGGAGTTGGTGGTGTGTGTCAAGTAGTGAACCCCTGAACTTTGACTTTATAAGTTCCGGGAGAAAGTGAACCTCAACAGTGAGGTTTACAAGTTTCGGGAGGATGGAAACCCCTCAACAGTGAGGTTTACAAATACCAGGAGAGTGTGTGAACCTCTCAACAAGTCAAGCCTGCAACTTACGGGAGAAAGTGAACCTCAACTGTGAGGTTTGTAAGTTTCGGGCGAACCCCTGAAGGACAGGGTTCTGCAGAAGGTGAACCGGTGAACAGTGGAGTTTATAGGTACACTTCTCACTTATGGGACTTGAAGGGAGTAGAAGTGAACCTCTGAACGGTGAGGTTCAGGAGCAAGCAAACCCCCCCACCGAACGATGGGGTTCAGGAGAGAGCGAACCTCCTGTGAGTTGGGGTTCTGGATAAACAGAACCCCTTGAAATGTAAGAAACTGAACCTCCTAAACAGTAGTGTTTAGAGAGTGAACTCCTCAGTGGTAGGGTTCGGATAATGAACCACTGAGTGGCTGGGTTTAGGAGAAAATGAACCCCTTGAGCGCCGAGCCCCCTGGGAGATGGGTTTCAGGAGAAAGCGAACCCCTTGAACGTCAAGGTTCAGGAGAAAGTGAACCTGTGATGGACAGGGGTTCAGATGCGGTCCGCCCGCCCCAGGGGAACCATTAGTGAAGCACTGCGTCAACAGACATGACGAGCAGCGTCACTGTGGCCTCGCTCTGTTGCCAAGATCCTGCCCGAGGAGGTAGAGGAGGAGGAGGAGGAATAGGAAGAGGAGGGGGAGGAGGAGGAGGAGGAATAGGAAGAGGAGGGGGAGGAGGAGGAGGAGGAATAGGAAGAGGAGGGGGAGGAGAAAGGAGAAGAGTAGGAGGAGGAAGAATAGGAAAATGAGAAGGGAGAAGAAGAGGAGGAAGAAGAAGAGGAGGAGGAGGAGGAGGAGGAATAGGAAGAGGAGGAGGAGGAGGAGGAGGAAGAATGGGAAGAGGAGGAGAAAGGAGAGGAGGAAGGAGAATAGGAAAATGAGGAGAAGGGAGAAGAGGAGGAAGAAGAAGAAGAAGAGGAGGAGGAGGAAGAAGAAGAGAAAGAGGAGGAAGACTTTCTTTGGAATTGTCAGGAATCTGTAGTGAAGAAGTGGATGTACTAACCCGTTTAAATAATTTTCTCCTGATGATCAAACGAAGCCAAAATGATAATTATGTTAATATAATTATCTTAAATTGAGATTGGATTATTAGAATAATTGGAGTCTTTATTATCTTTAACTTGTCTTTATATCTGTCATATATTTCTAGAGTAATTGGGGTCTTTATTTTCTTTAACTTATCTTTATATATCATATATAAATTTTTAGATTGGAGTCTCCACTATCTTTTCCTTATATTTATATGTCATATATATTTTTAGAATGATTAGAGTCCTTATTATCTTTTACTAATCTTTATATCTGTCATATATATATATATTTTTGTAAGGAATTTATATACTTTTGGGGAGATGTTCAAGAGACCTTGGTATAATAACTGTCTCTTGGTATCAGAAAACTGTGCTTGGTTGTGGTAGAGTGGTGGGTTATGCCCTTTAAGCACACGGTGGTGTTAACCCCCACGTTCAAGACGGTACGTTCGTTGAGCCCGACGGTACGTGCGTTGAACCCGACGGTACGTGCGTTGAGCACGACGGTACGTGCGTTGAGCCCGACGGTACGTGCGTTGAGCCCGACGGTACGTGCGTTGAGCCCGACGGTACGTGCGTTGAGCACGACGGTACGTGCGTTGAGCCCGACGGTACGTGCGTTGAGCACGACGGTGTGACTGTCAAAAACGACTGAGCGAGTCCAAAGGATCCAGTCATAACGACTTTTCGTCACCCCCCCCCGCTAAGGTCGTACTGCCTTGCTCTGGTAGTCGTACCGTCGTGCTTAATGAGGGAGTCGTACCGTCGTGTTCAAGGGATTAAACTTCGCTCGGTAAGTTACAGTCACCTCAGGTCAGTTAAGGGCCATTTTACGCTTCGTGAATCGTGAATTTCTGGCCCTTACGTACCTGTAAGGGTGTTTTGAGTTGGCAACGGTGCAGGCCTGGGTGGTAGGCCTGGTTGTGGCAATACTGGAGTGTGTTTACGCTTGGAAACCGCTGGTTAGGAAACAGCAGCTTCGCTCGTCAGCTAATAAAGCCGTCCGATTCCTTCAGTTCATTTACCTCCGTGTGTTTCACTTCCTTGTTTCATTTACGTATCGTTGTTTCATTCCTAGTTTCGTTGTTTATTGATGTTTTACTTGCTTGTGCGTTTCACCGTCTGAGAGGATTATTTCTAGTTCATCCTAAAACATTTTATCTATATCAGTGTTTCACTTACCTGTTTCATCAAGCTCTGGTTTCGTTTCTCCGTGGCCGTTTCATTTCCTCACTAAATGTTTCCTTGATCTATGTGTGTTTCAAATGCCAGATGCTGTTTCGCATACCCGAGGCGTGTTTTCGGTATATACCTCAAAGTTTCTCTTGCCTTTTCAAAACTCGGGGCTGTTTCATTGCCTGTTTCACTGGCACTTTCCCCAATAACCATCCTGCTATCACGAAACTTTAGTTTCGTGAGCATTCAATGGCACTATAGTCTTATGTGTGCACGAATGAAACGGGTATGTTTTTTTTTTTTTGGGGGGGGGCGATTGTCTCAAACTCCTAGTTTCAGTCTGGGCGAGTGAAACAGGCAAGTTTATGGTGTATGTTTCGCCTTGGTTGACGGATACTCATTTTGTCTCATTTTGTAACCACAACTGTCGACTTTCTTGCTCATTACGTACGTCTGGTGGATTGTGTAGTTTTGGAAATTGAGTTTCTTATTCCGGCTTTCTAGTAGTTAGAGAGAGAGAGAGAGAGAGAGAGAGAGAGAGAGAGAGAGAGAGAGAGAGACCACACAGACCCCCAAGGGCCAAGCAAGGTGGAGAGAGAGAGAGGGAAAGAGAGAAAGAAGAGAGAGAGAGAGAGATTAAACGACCTTCCTACTTAATCAAGCACAACAGTATTTGGTAAAGCATTCCCATGGTAGGTGTCTGGCTAACTCCCCGTGTGGGTCTAGGATTTCTGTAGATTGGTGAGAAATGTTAATGTGGCTCCTACAGACATTTGTTGTAGATGTAGGCTACAGGATCCTACCTTTGGTCCTGATGTAGGTCTAAGATTGTCATTTGGACCCTACAAGATTATAAATTCGACTTTAGTATAGGATGAGAATTGTCTCATAGGCCTATAGGATCTTACCTTCGACCCTGATTTAGACAAAAGTCACCTGGGCCTAATTAGATTTATCTTTGACATTGATTTAGACCAAGGACATTCTCTTAGACCTACTCGATTTGTCTTTGACACTGATTTTGACTTTGATTTAGGTCAGTAGTCTTATTAGGGTACCAAGGGGTGACACCTGCCTTTCCTCAGTTCACTATAACAGGTGTTCTGGTTCTCAGTGTGGTGCTCAGACGTGGGCCGAAGCAGGTGTACACAGGTGTTGTGTGTGATGGACGCCCAACACGAGAGAGTTGGGCAGGTGTGTTCTCAATGATTCACAGAGCATGAAGGGTAGACGAGAGATGATTAAGTTACTGAGAACATCATCTTAAACCCTTGAGCACGGTGGCGCTGCCCTTGAGCACGGTGGCGCTGCCCTTGAGCACGGTGGTGCTACCCATGCACACGACGGTTGGGTCCTTGAATACGAAAATACGACCAATTGGGCACAGTGACCTGACCTTTGCCCCAGGCTCTGTCAGTCAACACCCAGCACAGCACAAGGTTTCTCTGTCTTACGTAATATTGTGTGTAAGTACCCCAGGACCAATTTCTGGTGTTAGCCAAGACCTTCCTGAAGGCTCCTGCAGCCCAGGTCTACACTAATTACAGTAGCAGGGAAATGTAGACTTCTTTGGAGCGAGTTCTTTAACAAGACTCTATTCCCAATGATACAGTTATATACAAATCTGTTGTACATGTTCCCAGCTTAATTTGAAGACGTAGTGATAGGAGGATGTGTAAAGATTTATGACCGGGAAATGTTGAATACACGCTTTATAATGTATAACTGCATTTTAGCTACGGAAAAAAGTATATGTCTTAAAAAGTTACAAAAATATTGGAAACATAGTTGCTCAGAAAACAGACATGGTGACAGGAGCCAACCCTAGGGCACACCTCTCCTTATTTTCTCTTCTTTTATATCTATATGTATAATATTTTAAGTCTTTAACTCTGGGATTACATATTTTACACTCCGTGCCGTCCATTTAAGACCAATTTGTCGTAGATTCAGCCGCAGGATATTACGAACAGAACAGAAGAAGTGCAGAGAATGAGAGAAAATACAAAAGTGCAGAATTTGGGTGTGGAAGAGAACAGGGGAACGTGGGTCCTCCGGCGCGCCTCTCTGATAGGTTGAGATCGTGACACGGCAGACTTATCGGCCAATCAGCAACGCCCCCGCTCCTCGGTTTGAACGCCTCGCGCCCATTCCTGATTGGCTGGCCGATGCACAGCCGTATACTTCTCTCTCTCTTCGCTTTTTTGACCAATCACGGGGAGCTCACCTGGGTGGAATTTGAGGCCAATTTCAGCGTCTGTTTGGCGCAGGGTGTGTGTCGTTGGGTTTGGACCAGGCGAAGGGTGTCTCCTGACGACGACCTGTCTGGTCGTTTCCCAAGCTAGTCGTTCCTGAGGCACGGCGCAGGTTCGGAGACAAAGGGCGAGGTCGTGTTGCACTGCTCAGGCCCCGGGAGGGCTCAGGCTACTGAACACTGCTCAGGCCCCCGTGACGGACCTGGGTGGAATTGTCCAGTTTGTGAGTAATGTTGGGCGGTGAGGATTGCACACACACACACACACACACACATGGATACTTATGGATATATATATATATATATATATATATATCATTTGGAATGAGAATTAGATAAGAGAAAGAACTGAATTAATAAGAGGTCCTCACGTCTTTGCAGACCTGATTTAACTAAAGGTAGAGATCTTATACCTGATTCTCCCATTTTAGTGAGGTAGCGACAGGAACAGTCGAACATTGGCCTCAATTTGCACTTTTCTACTCCATATCTGTCATGCGTAATGCACCGACATGCCCCCATGTACCACAGATTCAATTAAGTATATCTAGCGCACGCTTCTTGTTCTATATGTTCAGGCCCCGATGCCCCAAAGCCTCCTTCAAGCCACCTTTTCATCTCCTTGGTCTACCCTCGCGCCTTGCTTCTTCCTGGTAACTTGATTGTTTAACTAGTGAGTAGAAAATATAAAAGAAACATATATATATATATATATATATATATATATATATATATATATATATACAGAGGGTATGTGCTGTACGTTGGGATGGAGTTAGTAAGTATGGTAAATGTTTATGGCTACCCCATCAGCACGGCTGTACGACCCTTGAGCTTTAACGGTACGACTTTTGGGTGTGTTGGCACAAGGGTCATACCCTTGGGCTCAATGGTCGTAGCTTCGTGCTCTATGGTCGTAGCGACGTGCTCAGTGGTCGTACCGTATTGCTCAAGGGTAGTAGCTTTGTCCCTGAGGTTAATACATTATAATTTTTTTCTATTCTAATGTGACAGAATGTAAGAAAAAGCTTCTGTAATATAATTAGTATAATGGCAAAACACCTTCCCAAATAACAGTCCTTAACCCACGACTTAACGGTAATTACCCCTCACGATTGTGCCAATTAGCGGAGTGAAGTAACAGGAACTGATAATTACCCACGATTAAAGTTTATTAAATCTCACAAGGTATATTTTACATGTCTGTGTGTTTCGAATATATTTAACGACTCTCTTGTGACTCCGTTGCACTTAAATTAGAGATAGGTAGTTGGCTGTCTGTGGGTTATAGGCCTTTTAACTACCACGGTCGATAAGTAATTACATTCGTCAGACGAAAAATCCTTTAAAAAACCTTTTTTATTAAGGTGTTGAGGTTTAAGTCTGAGGCAGTCTACACTTTCACTGTGTATACGGGCCGAGCTAAGATAGAAATTATAGCCTCAGGGATATAGAAAGCGAAGCTTACGGAGAGAAAGTCATTTGATGGATTTAGAAATGGTAGTTGGTAATTTCTCCAATTGCCATACGCAAAGAATTAAGCTGTTTTAATAAATTTAGAATTTTTTTCTATCCTTCAGGATACAATTTGTCTTTGGTCGATGTTTTAAGGATGTTTAAGGAACTTTTACATCTGTACATCCTGGCAAATTTACCGATAAAGAAAACAAGAGTTGGCCTTCGGTTGAACTTGCATCACAGAAAACGTCGGGAAGGCTAGGGGGTGACTATTCAAATCTCTATCTCTTCTCGTCATTTCTATACCGGACATTCCCACACCATCTGTGTAATTATCTCTTATTCACTTCAATAAATGACTTATATTAAGACCGAGAGTCTTATAAATCAATGATTCTGGCTTCATTATCCAGTTATTATACTAAATGACGAAGATGTCCCCTGGAAAAGAACAATGTACATCTTAGATAAGGATTTATACATACGTACATATGTGTGTGTCTGTCTGAGAGAGATTGTTTATATGTTGAAGCCCCAGGGGCTTTTTTTTTGTGAGATCCAGCCTTGTTTACGTTCCCATGAACAGCGGAGGGCGTGACCTTGCAAGACGACTTGGCCCCCGTCTTGCAGAGTGTAACTCGACCCCCAGCCAAGGTTACGGCTTAGGCAAAGTAGGTTATGGTAACATTGACTCGTTACCAGTCTCCCCACCGTCGCCTTGACCACAGAAATGGAAGTCTGAGCTGCGTTCCATGTCTGAAATTGACCAGGGAGGTTTTTGTGTGTGTGTGTGTGTGTGCGTTCTGATTGGTTCCTTTACCGATTTAAAATTTCGGGTACACAAATTTTGTAACTGAAAAGATTTGCATTTCGATTTAAAATGTAGGTTCTTGAGTTTGATATTAATTTTTGTCTGTGAAATTTTGAATTCAGGTTTTAAAATCAGTTTTAAATTGGGCTGATGAAAATTTTTATTTATTTTTCGATTTTTTTATCAGGTATTAATTTTGTCGCAAGTAATATATATATATATATATATATATATATATATATATATATATATATATATTCTTGCCCTGACAGTATCTCTTTCCTCACGACTCCCAGTAAAATAGATGGTAATTTAACATACTAATGGCAGTTATAGATGACTGAAATTGTCAGAAGTACCGCAGAAGGTCGTGTTGGAAATGTATAATCCTAGGCTCCTCGGGGCGAGGCCAGGGTTCCAGGCGTTTAGCATTGTTGTCTTGTGTGAGAAATTCCAGGCTCTTCAGGCAACTAAGCGGGCTGGAAAGTCCTGCCAGTTTAATACAAACAATACGTGGGTCATGGACGGCTGTGGTTTACGGAAAGGAAAGGAGTGGAGGTGGAATTTTAAAGGGAGGTCCCTAAATTTTAAAGAGAGTCCCTAGATTTTAAAGTAAGGTCCCTAAATTTTAAAGAGAGGTCCCTAAATTTTAAAGAGAGGTCCCTAAATTTTAAAGAGAGGTCCCTAGATTTTAAAAAGAGGTCCCTAAATTTTAAAGAGAGGTCCCTAGATTTTAAAGAGAGGTCCCTAAATTTTAAAGAGAGGTCCCTAGATTTTAAAGAGAGGTCCCTAAATTTTAAAGAGAGGTCCCTAAATTTTAAAGAGAGGTCCCTAAATTTTAAAGAGAGGTCCCTAAATTTTAAAAAGAGGTCCCTAAATTTTAAAAAGAGGTCCCTAAATTTTAAAAAGAGGTCCTTAAACAGTATTTTTAAGACTAAGTTTGGGTCAAAAGGACTGGGGACGAGCGGGTAGCGCTCACCGCAGGAAAATCGAGAATCGTGAGCGAGTAATGTGAGTTAACTTGTTGTCAAAGTGTTATATGTGAGAAGGAGAGATTTCGCGTGTTTTATAGACTCTGTAAACCGACAGTCCACATGTGTGTGTGTGTGGGAGGGGGATAGCAGAACGGAACAGACAGCAACGTGGGGCACAGGAGTGAAAACTGAGAGCCCACGAGTGCTGGCTCACAGCTCTGCTGCTGCCGTCGAGAGAGAGAGAGAAAGAGACGATATTTTTTTCAAGGCAAACACACAACAGGTCCAGGTCGGATGAGCAGAAACCTAGAGAATGAAAAGGGAAAGCTTTTTGTTACGTGGGAAAGCCACAGGTCTTTACCTACCTCTTGACACCAACCACAGCTTTCTGGGTCAACTGTTTACGGTGCATGTGTTCATTGACATTTAGATAAATAAAGGGATAAATGAATAAAGAACGGTTTATTGAGTTCAGGCAGCCATACGGATGAAAATGCATAGTTATCACAGATGCTAGAGAAGTGGGGGAGGTCTCATTAGTATCTGGTTAACTAATAACAACAGTAAATAGTTGACTAATCATAAAAGGGTTTAAGATCTAAGCATTGCTGGATATTTAGAGCACTGGCGTCTGTCTAATCACTTCAAGAACACTGATCATTCAATCTTTTCTTATTCCTCTCGTAATGTAAACACCTTTTTCCAATGGTATCTCTGACATCTCGAAAATATCTTCAGCTTGATTTATATCCGTAGATAAGTTCAGGGGTCTGTGTTACAATTTACTTGAAAGATTATGACATTTGCATATTATGAATATTTTTGTGTCTTTTTTTTCAGGTAAGTGTGATGCTTGGGTTCTGCAGTTGAAGCTAGTGTGTATGTGCATCTGTATTGCTCAGTTGTACACCTGTGTATTGCCCAGATGTGCACTTGTGTATTGCTCAGATTCACACCTGTGTATTGCTCCATCCTCCTCTGCCAGGTAAGCAGATGTCGACCCACAGGTCAGTAAACAGCTCGGTGTTTTTGACCCAGAGATGAAGCATTCCATTTGACGTTATAGCTTCGTGCTAAACACGCTACAACTTCCTTTTCCTATTTTAGGTGATGTGAATTTGCACACAGATAATGTCCAGTTGTCTTTCATCCATAAATTTTTACACTTTAGGAGTGAAATTATTAATTTCTCGCGTCTAGTTGAGACGACGGAGAATACACGATTGATATGGCAGGCTACAGAGGTTGGCTGCAGTGAGCACATGCATTTTTTAGACCGTAGCATTGTAGTTTAAGATTACCCGAATGCTTCCAGTATCTTATATAATGAATGCATATTATTATAGTTCTTTTGTTTTTGTTCGTTGTTCGACGCGAGAGGAGAGAATTCTGTAGGTGGAAATAGTTTTGTGTTGTAGATATGAATTCCAACTGCACACAGTCGTGTTGATTAACATATATATAGAGAGAGATTTTAATCGAGCCAGCGTCTGGACTGCGTTGTGTTAAGTTGCAGATGAAGACGTCTGGATTTGATGGAGTGGAGGCTTTGTCTGCCAAGAATGCATTCAGACTCCGAGGCTTCGTCCGATGAGAAAATGAGAGACTTGTGTGGGCCGGGTGTTTATTGCTGCTTCTGGGGAAGTATACATTTGTTGTAGTTATAGTGAATGAGTAGCTGTGGGTCAGTGATGAGTGGGAATAGCTGTTTTTAGTGTAGGGTGAGGGTTTCTTTGGCACGAAGTGATATTGTGGATTACCTGCTCATTTTGGGTTGGGATAAACTGTACGCCGTCGCGGAGGAGAAAGGTGGGGCCAAGTATAGTCTCTTGCTATTTGGTTGGAAGGGGTAATATTAGGGCTTGTTAGCTGGTTACAGCGAGGAGAGGTTTCTTTCTCGTCTTGGTTAGATTAATGGCCAGGGTATCGGGAGTCCCCTTTTGCTTATAACAGACGGGGCTGGAGTTTGTTTGCTGTGTGGCCCAGAGACGGTGTGAGTGAGTTGGTTTGAAATCTCGCTAGGAAAAGGGATAATGTGGTTCGCCATAGTTGGCTAGAGAGAGAAGCGGATGTCGTCTGGAAATCTGAGAGGGGAATAGAGAATTGCCTCTCGTATGGGATTTGTCTTATACGTGTAGTAGATTGGCCCCCCTTGAGTGTGATAGTACGACCTCTTGGGTATCATGTCCCGGCCTTTGGCCGGCCTACGAGGGGTCGAACCGTGGTGCTCGAGGGGATTTCGTACCGCCGTGCTTTGAGGCACCGTACCGTCTCTTGCTTTTAGGCTTGTACCGTCGTGAGATTAATGGCCTGCGGGCCGAATGCGGGAAGACCTTGGGGTCTTTGCTTCCTCGTTCTGGACGCGTCTTTGCCTGAGGGGTGGCACGACGTGTGGCCCTCCATGTTTTTTTTGTGTGTGTGTGTCGCATCCGCCGCCCCATGACGCGCTCCTCGTTTCCCACCCGAACGGTACGCAGCGCCCACAGTTTACCAGTGGCGTCTTAGCTACGTAGTCTCTTCCCTGGATATCAACTGACAGTTCCTCTACGTCTTGTACCTCATTCTTGTATCTCTCCTGAGGATGTGATCGTTACACGAAAGTGCACTCGGGAACTTATCGAGTTTCATTTTCATGTTATTTTTTGCATATATATATATATATATATATATATATATATATATATATATATA
>JAYMFT010265568.1:0-24304 GCA_038088735.1 Panulirus argus
TAGACTTGCTCGCCCCCATCCACTCCTGATGCCACCCCGCCCCCCGGGAAAATAGCATTGCCAACCCCCGCGCCGGCAAGGTATTGCCAGGAGACAGATGAAATGGCAACATTCGCTCACACTCAGTCTCCAGCTGTCATGTGAAGGGGACTTACTTTTTTTGTGATAAGTGCTACAGCACATATAATCTAGTTTTGATTCTTTTTCTGGCCATTTTTCCTCAGATCCTAAATGAAAATCAGCAGCTCGAGCATAAAATGAGTGGATCTTGCAACTGAAAGAAAATATAAGTTATAGACTATAGTGTACCTCTAGGGTTTTACCAGCATATTTATCCAATTCTGGTTTGATGAAAGAAATTTATATTGAATAGATAGGCATAACATTTTACACAGTTTTTGATGTAACATATATATACTGTACGACTGGACTATGATATAGATGATTATGAATTTGTGCATCTGTCCGACTAAGAATACCAAAGATTATAGCTATATACAGGAGAAAACAAAGAAAGGGTATGTAGAATTTCAAATACTGATGTAAAATTAAATTGCTTTCTTTATAAACAGTCTTTTAAAGTAATGTTGATATTACATATATTCTCATATGTACGTGATCCCCACTTTCAACAAAGCACTCAGGTGTTATTACTTGGAGCTGTATAGTTCACGTCTACACCCGAAGAAATATCCAGATGTTTGTATCATTGTATGATTTAAAGCTGATTTTCATTATAGGATGTAGTTACAAAGAGTTGACATAAAAATCATAAAATTCACCCTACGTTGGATCACTGAAGTGTCAGTACCTAGTTTACTAAGGTTTGTTCATTCATTGAAGAAAATTTTGTACAATATATCAACATTTTTAAACTGACTGAATTAAGAGGCAAATGCATTTGATGAAAGAATTTAACATGTTACATGAAAGAGCACACATGGAAGAGAAACAATATCATTATTTAGTGAGAGTTCAGCCTTTACACAGAGAAGTTTTATGATTTTACAATGGAAATTTATCCAAAGGAGAAATCATTTCACTGCTCGGAATATTTTTCCAAAAGATCTGATTGTGTAAAACTTATGAATGTTCATGAACAAGTAAAGCCATTTGAGTGTTCAGAGTGTCACAAAACATTTACAAAGAAATATTATCTTATTTTACATTTGAGAGTGCATACAAGAGAGGAATTCAGGTGTTCAAAATGTTTTAAAGAATTTACATCAAAAGTAGATCTTATAAGACACATGAGAGTTCATACAGGTGAAAAGCCATTTAACTCTTCAGAGTGTAGTAAAACCTTCACACGGAAATTTCATCTGATAAGACATAGTAGGGTTCACACTGATGAGAAACCTTTCCAAAAAGAATACACTGGTGAGAAATCTTTTCAGTGTTTGGATTGTGATAAAGCCTATACATTAAAGACTCATTTAAGAGAACATATGAGAAGTCATACAGGAGAGACATTTAACTGCTCAGAATGCTTTAAAACTTTTACACAAAAGAGTAACCTCAGTTCACACATGACAGCTCACAAAAAAGAGAAACCATTTCGTTGTTCAGTGTGTTTTAAAGCATTTGCTCAAAAAAGTTACATGATTTTACATATGAAAGTTCACAATGGAGAGAAACCTTTTCAGTGTTCAGAATGTCAGAAGGCTTTTTTAGAAAAAAGATTAATGATAGGACACATGAGAATTCATACAGGAGAGAGGCCATTTCAGTGTGCAGAATGTCATAAAACTTATGTGGGAAAAAGTCAACTAAGACAACATAAAGTAGATTACAAAGGAGTAAAACCATTTCAGTGTTCAGTGTGTCCTAAAGTCTTTACGTGGAAAAAAACACTGATTTCACACATGGAACTTCACACAAAAGATGGTCTGTTTCAGTGTTCAGAATGTCAAAAAAGTTTTATATCAAAGTTTAACCTTATAAATCATGTTAGAATTCACACAGGAGAAAAACCATATCACTGTTTATTGTGCAAAAGAAAATTTAATCAGAAAGGGCATTTATCATTTCACATGCAGAAGAGTCACAGTGATGTGATACTTGATTCCCCTCATGCTAAACAAAAAAAATCAGAGCTTTTGTCACATGGCATAAGATTATTAGGAAAAACAATCAAGAATAACAAGAGCATTCAGTTGACAAAACATAAGTTTGCCTCAAAAGAGGGATTGAGCTGCAAGACCAGTTGACAGAATATTGCTCATCCTTTCGTAAAGATGGAGCACCTGGAAGATGTTATTTATATCAAAGAAGAAATATGAAGCTTGTTTGCTGGAAGTTTTAACTATATTTTCTTTAAAACTCACAAGTAAGTATTAAAGGATTGCATAAGTTTGCAGATTGGTATTGGTGACATGACTTTACAGTGATGAAAAGAATCTACAGGTAAAATATTAGCTGCATTGTTTGTTGGTATTTGGTAGTACCATATGACTTCCTTTTATATACATTTTAAATTCTATTCCTAGCTGCATTATGTAAATGAAGTGCATAAAGCCATACACAGAAATCTTTTTTTTTAATACAGGAGTATAAATTTATGAAATTATGTAATGTTTGATATATTCTCCTTGTCACATTCATGGGAAAATAATTATCTTTTGGGTGCATGCTGTGGATATATTATTAGACAAATGCACAATTTCCGAAGTTATTTCATGCTGAAATGGTACTTATAAAATGCTGTCAGAGAAAACCTTTAATCAAGGGCTGAGATAGACCAGGTGCCCAGAGTAGCTGATCAGTATTTGTACATCCATGTTTGTTGTCATATGTACATAGATTTTTGTGAAATACACCATAGTACCACCGTGAAGCTGTTCCATAATGTTTGTTCTTTGAACCCCTAAGTTGAAAAAGGTATATTATCAATTGTTGAAATTTTCATGTGAAGTAGATCATTAAATGTATATGAAATTGTTAGAAGTACTGTGATTTCATGCAAAATTTACATGCTAGATTACTGCCTAATTTAGGCATGATTTATTGATAATTCCTTTTAGTAAAATGTGGTGCAAGGAACTTTAAAGATAAGGCCTTATTATTGTATTTGTGCAAGAGCTGGATCGTTAATGCATCCGCTTTCTTCTATTCTATTGAACTTTGTTGTGCAAAAATATGGTTCAGACACCCTGTTCCTACTATAAGGGCTTACTGACCTTTTTTAATGCTTCTGTTTCCTGTTATGCAAACTGGGAGCTGCTGCTGCACCAGTGTAAAGTCTGAATGAAAAGCATGATTTTTTTGTCACCTGTTTGAATAATTATTTTTGACTGTTTGACACCTTAGTGCATAAAAATGCATGATTACTGAGGATTCTAAATTTGTCAGTCAGTAAATTTTTTTTTCTTGCGCTACTGTAATAAACACACATTATGTTAAGGAAAACTTATGAAGAGGGCAAACTGGAAGTAGAAATAACCATTGGTTTACTATTGTTAAGGTTCGATCTCATCATGACTTAACCCTTGAATTCATGTTCCTTATACATTCATTTCCAGTCTCTCAGCATTTATATACATGATCTTCAATGAACATTTTGGTTTCTTTAATTTGGTGATTTCAAGTCCCGTTGCGTTGGATGGTAATCTTTTCTATGATACATTCTTGAATATTTTCCCCACTGTACTTTCTCCCAAAATTTACAGAATGTCTGCCTTTACGACCGCTAAAACCGCATGGCATTCCCTTGGCCTTGCCCTTTTAACAAGCGGGGTGCTCAGAAAGTTGTACTGAGCACCACACTGATATCACAGACTTCCAAAGCCCAGAACGTATCAGTATCAATCATTATAAATGTCGTTGTGAAGTGTTTGCATAAATCACTTCGTAAACAGAACGGAACTTGAACTTCTGTGTTGTGAGCAGCCGAATACGCTTTGGTTGCAGGGGAATGTGTCATTTGTGCAGGAGAGCAAATGCAAACTTTTTGAACAGGAATGTAAACTTACTCAAGAGCATTAAATTGGCATGTGTTTTAAACATGCTAATTCTAGGCCTCTTGGCTGCAGATATAGTGAACACTGTCACTTCTTAGAAACTTAGAGTGTGGAAGACATTATTGTTCTCTGCCAGAGATGTCCAAGGAGTATGGTTACCTGTATCTGTCACTGATATTGTAGGGAATAAAGAATTAAAATTCAGTTTTTTATTTATTTTCCCGTCTTGGGGAAAGAGAAGGAAGATGGCGGCGGTATGCCTTCATCCAATCAAGGCCGATTTTTCTTTTAAGTTATCGGAAAGATAAGTGGTTTATAATACATACAATATCTTTAGTCCAGATGGAAGGGAAATAATTGCATTCATCAACTGTTCGTCCAAACTTAACCTAATGTTGCGGTAGAACTGAGGATTATTACTAATGCTGAAGTTAAAGTTTTTCGGAAGAGTTCGAAAGGAAATATTAGAAATATCAATAGATCAGTCGAGAAAAAGTACCATAGTGGTGCTTCATTTTAAGATACAAATAAACAAATCAGCATTCTTAATGTTCTTCATTTCATACTAAAATTAGTGAATGATGGATAAAACCTAATGCGAACGTGTTCGATTTAAAAAGAAATCAATCATGGCTGTAAAGAATAGGAATGCACTATGACTGGCCTACTAGTGGATATCGCCAAAGTAATGGCGGCTATTAAATGCTCCTCGCAGAAAAAAAAAAATGCATGGAGGATTTTATTTAAGCCCCAAATCGAAATCAGGACCAGTGCACGGAATGCATTGGGTGTGACCATTAGCATGATGATATAAAACCCTTTTTGATGTTAATATAACTAACGAGGAGAAAATATTCTTGATATAATGGCTACTATATATTTATCAATTATATCCTAGAGCATAGAAATATATATGTATTTATATCTAGTTTTACTGAATACGAAAATATTTACCCATGAAAGTTTTTTAATCAGCCAAAAATATCTCTATCCTCATATTGTAGATAACTGAAATGATTATTTATATGAAAAAGATCCGGAAATATTTTTTTTTATTAGATGGATACACATTATTTATTAAAGCTTTAAATTCCTGATAATGGTGGTGGTGTAACAGTGTATGGGAGTGTCAGCTGATTCAAGGTCCTAAATTGTAAACTTACATCAATCAAGACGCTGGGAAAGTTAATTAACACTTATTTGTAGTTCTCCTGTCTCAGGTATGGTACCTCTACTCATGTAAGATGTGAATGTGACATATAAAGCCTTAAATAGCTCATATCTGTATGTAGTGAAGGCCTAATTATATAAGTAGTTGTGTAGAGATGAGAGTCACATTGTTTGATCACTTAGGCGTTGGTCACATAGGCACCTAGGAAAAATAATACATTTGAGTATTGAATTGATTTTAGTTTGTTGATGTTGTTGCACTGATAAACTTGAAAGCTGAAGTTAATTGGGGTTAGACCCGTAATAACAAGATAGGATATCCTCGTAAAGAATTGATCCTCTATACCCTATGCCAGTCAGCAGGTTTGGGCACTCCTGTAATATTACGATTAATGGATACCACTAAAGGGAAGAACAAAAGTTGAAGAAAAGTATATCTATGAACTAATATTTAGTGGTTAGTGGTTTAGAAGGGTGCTGATTAGATATCATGACAAATGTAGTCCAACAACAATATATAAATGATAATGAGAAGGTTCGTAAAGATTAGGGCGAACGTGTGTTGATAACTGTTGCAGTAGGTAAATTTTATCTAGAAAGCAGCTGGAGGAAGCTCTGAAACTCTCTACCCACTCATGTCTTTTCCAACAACTATGACTGGGTACATTTTAAAAGACAGGTTTTACACTTCCTCCAAAATTCATAAATACTTTTCCTTGTCTCTTCTCTTTCCCCTCTCATAATCCTCTTTGTATTTCAGTTAGGCCCGGCCTTGATGTGGACTTTTGTCTGTGACTAGAGCCTCATACATAAAAAGGTAAAACATGTTAGAAGTCAGTGAAACTTAGAACCTCATCTAGTAACCACAATATATGCAGCAGTCAGAATTTATCAACATTGAATTGTTTTGCCGTTGGGGAATGCATGGCTGTTCAGTTGTATATATTGAGCATTCAGACATGTTTCATCTGTTAGTCAGGTTAGGTGAGGTCTTTGCAGGTTCCATTGATGGTTTACAAGTGCATTAGGTACTATATGAATTAACCTCCATTTTCCCTGACATACATGAGCTTCACTACTGGGAGGGGTAGTTATTAATGCAATGGTGTATCTTCTGCCATGTTCACATGCACCTGAAGGGAGGTATAATTCATGAATTATGACTGTTTTTGGAATGAAATTTAATTGGTTGGGTCATTTTAGAGTGGTTCAGTTTGTTGCAAGATGGTTCTTGGACTCAGTTTATTACCATCTTATTACACAGCATCTAGCTGTAGATGCCAGTTGGTAGGGTGTGATGTCCAAGTAATTGGACTCTCAGAGATGCCAGGGGCTTCTTTTGGAATTTTTCTTTAATTTGGAATATCAAACCCAACAGTTAACTGCAGATTCATAGTTGAAAATAAACTAGCATGTATTTAAGTAATAGGCACAAATGTTTTTTATTCGTAAGTGCATCTGAATTATTTTTAACTGTATTTATGATGATAATGATTTTTGGAATATACTGCTATGCTTTGCATAGCAGTATCATTTTGTTTACTTAGAAAATTTTGTTGAAGCTAGTGATTAATGTGTTTTGTTAGATGATCATTAACCTTTAATATGATTCATATTTCAAAGAAATTACACAAAAAGAATGATTAGGTTAAAGCTAAATGGTGTTACTCATTTTCATCTTTGCAGCATCCACAAGTAAACCATGGCATCAGGGTATTCCCGTCTGAATGATGAGGAAGGTCGCGGCAGAGGACAGCGGTCATATGGAACTGTTGATCCAGATGTAGGATTTGCCCCTGCTTCAAATTCTGGAACTGAATTCTTTCAGGTGTGTCTGCACTAGATTTTGAATATCATGTGTGAAGGACCTTGTGAACCTCAGAAACCAGCAAACTTAAAGTTGATTTTGTGCTCTGGCCTGTAGATACAGTAATCACTGTAGAAGTTTCTGAACATTATGGTATTTTTTTAGAATTTGGTTGTGAGTAGATTATGGGCTATGAAGTCATTAGAAAGGTACTTAGAGTATTTTAGTATAGCATGGTCATGTAGAATACCTGGGTGAGATAGGTTAGTTGGAAAGATATATAGCATTAAAATAGAACATGCAGGGAGGAGGGATCGACTGCAGAAGAGGTTGAACAGGTGTAGGGGTAGAATTAATTAGGGCTAGGGATATTTCAGATGATGCAAAAGAATTGTTTGGGATTGGATGCAGTGAAAACATTTTGCATACAGGAGTGTTATGAATGGAGACTTTGGTTATTCAATGAGTGCTACTACAGGAGGCAAACACTTGTTCTGGCAAAATTATTTTGACAGATGTTCAATAGCTTTAGTGTAGGTATTCTTGTGCTGTAATGTTATGTTTTGAAAATTTGCAGCTCTGTGACAAGATTACAACACACCTTTTCACAATCAACAAAGCAACTAGTACCCTTGACCGATCGCTGAAACAAGTAGGGACGGCCACTGACAGTCAGCAGCTCCGAGACAGAATGTAGGTTGATGAATACATTAAACTATTCATGAAATATTATGGGTATTTTTATTTGTGTATTTTATTGTGGCTGTATTATATCAAAAGAGGTGTTGAATATAGTGCTGAATTTGTTTTTATGTTTCAAAGCTTCATTTTTCTCCTTTTATTGGATCCAGCGCACAGATCAATGGCAGTGCTGGAACATCTGTTCAGGAGACAACTGGATTGTTGCGGACACTCCAGCCACTCACACATGGTGACAAACAAAGACGTATTCAAGCAGAGAGATTACACAATGAATTCCAAGCAACTGCATCACGCTTTGCTGAAATTCAAAAGGTAAGTAGTCTAAGTGTTAATATTCTGTTTTCTTTTTTCTTATTTTCTGCATTAAGAATAGGTATACCTATGAAAAGAGTTACCAGCACCATGTTTCCTATACTTGTCTTTGCTTTTGTATTTTATACCTGTATACTTTAGCTGTTTCTTGTCGTTGAACCTCATTTATCTCACCTTTCGTCCCTCATTTGTCATCTACCCTGTCATTTTAGTCAAGTGAGCTGTAGATTATTTACCATTCATCCATTCTTAGTGTCTGCTTCAACACTCTGTCCTTTATTTTCTTGTTAACCCTTTATATTTATTCATGTAATGAACTGTCTATATATCTGTCTGTTTATCAATATCACTGATGCCTTTCCCTCTGGGAACTACTATCAGTAAAAGATTCTCCAATTATCCCTGTCCATACATGCCTCCTTTGGAAACACCATTTCATGCATTCTTCCTCCATTTTTCTCCCTCAGGTACTCTTCCACTCTGTTTCCCCATGTCACAGGTGGTCTACCTCTCACACCAACCTCTTTAATCTTACTATCATACAGTTATCTTGTAAAGTCCCCGTCTTGCATTCTTTCCACATGCCCAAACCTCCTCAAAGTATTATGTTTCACTCACTCTACTACTTCACAGTTCATTCCCTTCATATTCCCTGCCATACCACATCTCTTATACACCCCCACATTTATTTCTTCATTCCATCAAATCATAGTGCATGCTCCTCTCAAATAGCTCATTTCTACAGCCTGGATTCTTGACCTCTCTGTCTTATTTCATGTCCATGTTTTGGCTGCATAGGTCAGGGTTGGGAGTATTATGCTGTCCCTTAATCCTTTCTTCACATTCATACTTACATCTTAATCCTTTAGTATTATATAATATAAGGGACCCAATGAATCTTCAACCATTTACTGTTCTATCCCATATTTCTCCTTCCTTATCACCAAACTTATCCATGGTAGCTCCTAAACCCTTAATTTCTCTCACCTCTTCCAATCTTTCCCCCTCATATCTATAACACAGTTTAGTACACTTCCATCTTTGTTTGTTTCACTAAATCTATACGTTCTCTCTATTTCCTTTCAAATGCCATTACTTTACTTTTACACACATTTACCTTCAATCTCCCATGATTATGCACTTCATTAAACATACATGCAACCTTCTGCAAGCCCTCTTCATTCTTGGCAAACAGCACAGTATCATCCATAAACGGGCTTGTCACTAGCCACCGTACCTAACCGCCACACTCCAACTCTGCACCCCTTTTCCCTGATTTTGCTTTCAACTCTTATCACTCCATCCATATATACGTTAAAAAGCCACGGTGACATCACACATCCCTGCCTCACACCCACATGTATACTAAAACTTTGCTAATCTGTTCATCCACTCTTACACATGCATTTGCTACTTTACGAAAGGCTTTCACAAAATCCAGCAGTTGTTCCCCTATCCCATATGTCCTTAATGCATCCCATAAACCATTCTGCTCAAATCTGTCATATTCTTTCTCCAAAGCCATATGTTTAACTTGTCATTATACTAAATAATGATATCTGCTGTCTTTTTAGTTCTTATGTTATCAGTCATATAGACTGTTGACCATTGCAAATGTTATATTCATGCATGATAATTAAAACACATTTTACATGTGTATGCATTATAACTTCTTTTAAGTGTAGCATTTTGGAACCCATTCTTCCTTTTAATTAAGGCACCAAGAATTCTTTTCTCTCTACCAAAGCACAATTATATTTGTTTTATTCTTGAAAAATATCAAGACATTTTGAAGTAGGGAATACCTCATCATACATGATATATATGCTCTTTTGTAATAAATTAATAAAATTGTTTCAATGACTTTAAAGTTACTCATTTTAAAGTGATTATTATGAATGTGGTCTTAATTGCAGAAAGTGGTAAGCACTCTAAGAACTGCTCGGTTGCCAGCAGATATGGTAGCGGTGGAACAAGACGCCACTCCATCCAGCACAGATACCATGATAGCATCAGAAGAACAGAAGCAGACCCAAATGAAGGAGATTCAGGTAAGGCCTGACTCTACTGTGTTTTAACAAAGAACTCTTCTGTTTTGTTTTTATGAAGATAGGCAATATATTTTTATAGTGTATCCTTCTAAACCTGTACTAATTAGTTTGGAAGGGTGTAAGCTCTGGGATGTATTTTAGGTTTTAGGAGAAAACCCTTGAATATCACAAACCCAGACTATTTTGACCGGGTTTGAGATACATACTGAGGATTGGGAGGAAAATCTTACACCTTAATCCTTCAGTGCTGGGTTACATCCATAGATTACCCCCTTATGTCAAAAAAAGACATGAATTATGCTCATCACCCTCCTTACTCTTGCAGAAATCACTCTCTGCATAACTTACTACCTCTTACATTTGGTTGAAGCAGAAAGAAAAAACAATTACCTATATCAGAGGAGTGCAACCTAACAATCACTGAAGTGCTAGTTCACTACGTAGCCGTCTTTAACCTTACTGATACCCATGCGAGTAGTACCAGTACTATAACTCCCTGGTCGGTGGCTGCCTACCAACTGCTACCTGTATACACACAGAGTAATGTTTTATTTAACGGTAAGCATTAATAACTTTCTAAGAAAAGTCTTCAACAGTTGATTTACCATATTCATAAGGGAACTAGAATTTTCATGAAATGTTGTGGTGAATGGTTGCATGAATCCTGATTGTTGTGTTGCTTTTCTGTTAGGGATATGGGCAGCATATTTCTGACAGGAGAGTATAATAAGACATATATTGTAATTATAACTTTTGCATGTTGAAGCTTTTTTAGAGGAGCTGTCATACATAAAATTCTTTACAGGATCTGGTGTTTGAAAATGCAATGCAAATGGAAAGGGAACAGAGAATCCATCAATTGGAGTCCGACATAATTGACATTAATGAAATCATGCGTGATCTTTCCTCCATGGTTACTGCACAAGGCGAGATTATAGGTGAGTTACAGTCATTGTTATTAGTACATGATGCATCAGTATGAAATGCCATATAAAGATAATGGGTATAAATCCTGGCTGTTTTTTATTGTATGCAGCAGACCTATTGTTGTTCTTAGAATAAGTTATGCTCTTCAGAATTTTGTTAGAATACTGTGGGAATGCCTCCATGCCTTCAGAATTTGTATATACCCATACCTTTCCTTTACACTTAATTGCTGTGTCTAATGTTGTTCATCTAAACATAATTAGGTGTAATTATACCATATTCCTGCTTTCAGCAAGCCTTTGTCATTACATGACTATCTATTTCTGTATCAGTATAACTCATTTTAGTTCTGTCTTGCTCGTACTTTTCTGGGATAATGGTAACACCCAATAAATTTCTTGCCGTTGCTGATGAAATGAAAAGGTCATCTTTCATGATATCAAAAGCCTTATGTTTTGAACCTTAAATGTGTTTTCAGATTCCATAGAGGATAATGTGGAAAGTGCACACAACAATATTGAGGAGGGCCGTGGAGAACTGGTGAAGGCTGCGCAGCTTCAGGTGAGAATGTTGTGGAGTATTCTGATGAAAATTATTTGCATGAATATGGGTAGGCTATTATTACAAGAGATTTTCCATTAACCAGTTTTATTTTTTATACTTGCTCACTTTTCTCTGTCTCACAAGGTAGCTCTAGGAAAACTGAGCTTTTGAGGAAAACACCATGCTTGGCTCATTTTTTTTTTCTACTTTCAGGAAGTGATAGTACAAGAGGGGGAGATTTACTGCCCACTCTTTTCTTTCCTCTTAGTTGCCTTCTACAGCACACACGAGATGTGATGATAGAATTTTCTATCCCCCTATCCTATTTCCTTTTCCAGAACCTTATGAAGGTTTGCTGGTCTTCAGCACTTGGATCCCTTAATGTTGTTAGTGTCTTGGTTGGATTTTACTCAAGTCATAATAATTCATATATCTGTGTCTTCAGTGGGGAAGAAAAGGTCTCAAAGTCAAAAGGTACCATATCTTGATTAGTGTACTGATGATACAATAAGGTTACTAGTTCCTTCTTATCACTTTTAAAGTTTAGGGACAGGAGCTAAGCAAAGAAGTTTTCTTGTCTTGAAGGCTAAATTGTCTGTTTCAGGTGCTACCTTGCTGAGGTGGAAAAAAAGTAAATGTGGGAGACCCAGGAGCATTGTTGAAATGCTTGCTGACAGTTCTGTACTTCTGTTTCACTGTTTATAGCTGAAGCATTTGCCATTTTTCTGTAAAGTATTGTTCAAATTATAATGTATGTAAAGAAGTTAAGCTTAACCTGTCAAAGCAAGTTAAATAACATTAATAAGTAGACAAACAGAGGTAGAGAAAATATCATTTACGATAGGTTAGTATACTGCTTGAGATTGTAAGTAGACCACTATTTGGAAATGTGTTTAGATGAAGATACTTGGGAAAGGGATGCAGAGGTGAAATATTTAACTATTGACAATCCTTTTCCTACCTCTGCCTTAGTGTTTCCATGCATTGTTGAAAGCAACCATTTTTAGGATTTGATTTAAACATATAACATGAAAATCTGCTTGTATTTTTGTAAATATTGATAAAGGACGTCATCATTCATTATTTTCAGAACAAAAGTCGGCGTCGCATATGTATCTGTATCCTCCTCCTCGTCATTGTCCTTGCCATCATCGCAATCATTCTTGGACTTCACTTCACCAATCCAAAGTAGAGAATTAGATGAAGAAAGTGTGTTATCTGTAAGTATTTTCCATTTGTGTATTAACTGAATGCTCCAATTTCACACCTTTTACGTATGGCATTCATAACATTTTCTCATTTTTATTTTTCATGTTCATTTCTGAAGATTCTTTTTTGAAGATTTGCTTTTTGAATTACCAAAGATATTTCATGTAGAAATAGTTTTCTAGTCACAATATACAAACCTTTAGCTGTCAGAATGTGTCCTAAATGGATAATTATTAATATCTTTAAATTACGTAAAAAAAAGGGAATATGTAGATTTGGATGTACTGTTTAGGCTTACGAGCAATTTTTTGTGTTTCTGTGAATGAGAAAGTGTCTGTAAAAAAATTCAGGAAATGAATGAGTTTAATGAATATACAAAATTTAATAAGAGATTTTGGAAGGTACAAGTTCTTTTGCCTTATTATGCAGGGTTTGTGAAAAAATTACAGTATGGGTACAATGATGGTAATACAGAAATGTAAGATATTAATCTTGTATCATGAGAACATTTCACTGTAAGGCATAAGTTATTTGTTTCCTTGCATCGTATTAGGGCAAGTGATGTATCTTGCAAAAATATGGAGGAATTTTGTTTGTCTTCTTTATTTCAGTTATACAGTTCCAGGGCCCCTTTTATGGACTCCTGCTCCTGCAGCTTTGAGGCTGCACATACAGCAGGATCAGGAAAAGCTTTCTTCCTTTTGTTACAGTAGATAACCAAAATTAGTAGACATTCCAGACACTGTTTCCTACCATGCAAGATGGTTTAACTAATCCCCATCAGTAATATAACTGTGGCTAGTTCTCTTCAAGCTATAACCATGAATGCAGTAACAGTTGTGCCAGGCTTCAGACATGAAATTGTATTTTATTGGTTGTGAGTGTGGAGTATTACCATTCTACTTTAATTAGTTAATGGAGATTAGAATCAGATGTTGTTAGGTTACATGAAAACAAGGTACTCTTAGCTGGTGGTGTTATGCTTCAAGCTGTAATGTAGTAGCCTGTGTAGTTAATTTATTTAATACAACCCTAGGACCCCTCTTATGTGGCTCCTGCAATTTCAAGGTTGTGCTCCAGTCAAGAGAAGGGGAATGACGGACTCCTTTTTGTATAAAATGTTCCTTGGATGAGACTGTTCTCTTTTTTCGACCAGTGATGATGATACAGCCTCACTAAAGTTGTCTTTTCACTTGCACTGTAACATCTTGAAGGCATAGTCCTATAACACCATGTGCCGTGTATGCAGTTCATATATCATCTGTCCGGGGAAAACTTTAGGCAATTAAAAGATTTCATGAACTTCAAGCTCACACATTTCACAAAAATTTTCATTATTGTTATGCTATAGGTTGTTTATACTTTGAATATGGGATTATTGTTATTATGTAAGATACTTAATGTTGTTAATTGTACATTTTCATTATTCATTCTGTCAGTCTTTCATTGACTGTAGAATTTTATTAGGGTCAGTTTAGTTTTTCAATGCATACTCACATTCAGATCCACCTCCAGATGATGAATAACTGAAGGAATAAGATGTATTTATATTTGAGATACATTTTCAATGGTACAAGTTGAAGTGTGACTTGTGGGTGCTATTTCTTTCAGTACTTACTTTTTGATGTTGTAAGTGATATTAATGTGATAGTAATGCGGAGGTGGAAAGTTCAGTTATATCTGATGCGATATTAAGGGTATTAACTAGAACCTTTGCAGTTATGAATATCTTTGTAAAAATATTTTCTCTAAATGGCTTTTATGGTAAAATGTTCTTGATACATGTATTACTTTGTTATTATTGGCTTTGTGTTTACAGTTTTTCATGTTCTTACGCGTGATTTTGTTTAAAGAGTACCATCTTCATCTGTGCATTTTGGGTATTTTGAGTAGTCACTGATTATAAGTAGAATTATATGTATAGGAAAATTCCAGCTAATTGGACATGACAACTGTTTTGAAGTAACTTGAAACATATAGTACTGAAGTTTAAGCTGAACTTGATCTAATCACCATATTGCTACAAGCCCTTCTTTTCCAAACATAACTGCACATACATGGATGCACGTGAACATTTTAGATACTGTTTACACAAAGTGAGCTTTTATGCAGGGTTTATAGAAGCTCATTTCTTCCTTTTTAAATTATGGCACACCAAAGAGCCCTGCCCTTGGTTGCGAGAATATGACAGTTCAGAAGTGCTTGTTTTCATAGATTGGTAAAGTGAAAAGCAGTGATTGGATTAAGAAGGTAAAAGGTTTTTATTTATTCTCAATTGCTGCATAGGTAGCATTGTGCCACGTTTTCCCAAAAGAAGAAGGAATTTTGGTATTGCAAGCCTTAGTGCTGAATATTCAAGTGATTTTGAGAATTACTGTCCCATCAAAGTGAATCACTGTTATGAAGCATATTTCATTTTGACAATATTGTCTTGTTTACATCCTTTATATACAAAACATTCCATGCTCCCTGTATGAAAAAGAAATATATATACATATTTTTGATTAACATTGTATTGCAAAAGTGCATTTTTATATAATTTCATATGTTACCTTTTGTACTACCATGATCCACAGATACAAAAATTCAGGGTTTGCATAATTGCTGTTTCTCCCCTGTCCATGCAACATTCAGTTTCACTCATAACATTTACATCATCACTGTACTTATGACATTTCTACAGTGTTTGCTCTGAGATCCAGCTCTGGTGCTTACATTTCCTTATTTTTGTTTTAAGTTGATTGTTTTGAGTCACAAAATATCCCAGATGTAATTTTTTTATGGAATAATTTTACAATGGGTAATTTAACCCTTACTGTACATTTTATTAGATTAATTTACTTGAAAATGTTTATTAGAAAGATTCATATTTAGTATTATAATTCCACTCTATAGATTAAGGCACTTTCTAGAAATATGCACCATCTACCTATCTGTATCTCTGATGCCTGTTCCCAACTGGAACTCCCTCAAAGGGGTGGCCATGGCAATAGTCTCCGTAATTAGTGAATTCCAGTGCCACTTCTTCACCTTTAGTGCCTCACCCTTAACAGGCCACTGGCATAGGGCAAGTCTAGCACAGTGTTTGCAGAGTTTCCTGCCTTATATTCCTACTGACTACTACCTAATGGTCGTGCCAGATGTTCCTATCTACTACTTCTACATAATGTTTTACCTAATGCTTCTGCCTACGTGTTCCTACCTCCTACTTCTATCTATTGATCCTAACATTTTGCCAAAAGGCAGAACGAGCACATAGTGCTCACCGCAGGAAAATCTAGAATTACGAAGAATGAGTTGCATGAGTTACGTGTTGTCAAGTGTAATGTATGACGAGAGATTGTAAGTTTGTGGACTGAATGCCAGGAGTCCACATATGGGTGAGGTAGAAAGAAGAGGCAGCTACCTGGGGTCAAAGGAGTGCAACTTGACAACCACTGAAGTGCTGGCTCACTATGCAGGCGTCACTAATGCTCCCAATACCCTGGCAGGTAACACTGGTAATGTACCTCCCTGGTTGTTGGCTGTCTACTATCTACTACCTGCTACCTACTACCTAGGTTGTAGGAAGTATACACTCTTTCTGTCTATCTATTCTAGAAATATACACGTTGAAAAGATTAATTATTTTAGTGTACATAGATGTTACATCCTACTCTACTGTTGTTGAGTCCTGCACTGCCCTGAAAATATACTCTGCTGATGTGCTTTTTTAGGCAGTTGCAGAACTACAGATAGTTATATAATATGCTTTGATTTACAGTGAAAAAGAAGAAGAAAAGTTTCATCTGGGCTAGATTTCTGAAACATCATCGAATTTTGCTTTGATTGTAATGTCAGTTAATGACCTTTTGCTCATTGTTGGCGGTTAGTTACATTAGTAAAGTCAAGTTTAGGTGAGAGATGCTTTGTATTGGAGTACTTTCAGTGAATTCTACTTGTGGTCTCATTTGATTTGTCTGCAACCAAAGCATTTTACTTATTAGTTCAGTTTGTTATGTTTTTGCCTGTTCATTACAAAGAACTTGATTTCTTAGTTATACTTTCTCATTTTGTGCAAAATTTATTCGAGTGAAATGTGAGTAAAGACGGCTTTTTGGCGTTCCTCAGGGGAGTATATCCTGTTTTGATTTACAAGATAGGTATTAATTGACATCAGATTTAAAAGATTAGATGTTACTAATATATAGTTTTAGAATTTAAAGTATGGATTCATGTTACACTCTGATATGAATTTTGTAATGACTGTGATAGATATTCATCCGATTCTTTTCTTTAAATGTAACATGGTTTTTGTTGCTTGTGATGCTGTATAGACAAATAAGGACCACTTTTTTGTGTTTGTTGTTTAAAAATATGGTGTCTTCACATTTGCCAAAGGGTTAGCTTGCTACAACTGACCTTAGTGTAGTGTGTTGTCACTTTTTGCCACAGGATCATTCCTGTGGTGGTTGACTTCCATCAGTGACTGGCATGGCAGGTGATATAAGCTTTAAGGAACACACTTTTTTTTTTCTATAAAATGCCCTTAATGTTGTAAAGAGATATTGTTATCTTGGCACAGTCTGAATGATATGGAAGTAAAGAACAGTAACCTGTATACAGTATGTGTGGATTCTTTTGGTATAACTTTTTAAAATTTTTTTTGCATAACTTGTCAAATCTCAGAAGTGATCAAGGTAAAAAATATCTTAAATTTATGTTTATTCCCTTAAGTTTTTTGCATTGTGATTTACATAGTAGAAATAAGATTATTTGGTTTTATAATAATTAAACCATCATATGACAACAAGAAAGACAATGTTTTGTACACAAGGATTATAACAGAGGTACTCTTGTGTCAGTGTGCAGATAAACTTTTGTATTTTTCCAATAATTTTGTGATTTGTGTTGAACCGAAGCATACCCTTACTTTAATAAGGAAATTAATAATTGTGTATAAGCTGTCATGTATGTGACTGAATATGGATCTCTGTATGAAGTGGAAGACAGCTATCCTTAAGATCTTCAGTAGATGGGCAGTTAGGTATGCATTCACAAATGTAGTTTATAGCAACTGTGTTTGTAAATTGTTGAAAGAAAACCAACAGAATTACTTGTTCAATTTTTGTATTTTTGTACTCTTATTAGGAACGAGTGCTAAAAGAACACTGTAATTAGCTTGTGTTTTGACTGTGAAATAAGGATACATATCAAACAGTGGTGGCTGTTTGTGACAGATTTCTTGTTGTACTCACCATATCAATATGTTTCAAATTATTATAAAATTTTGACTTACCTTTCATCCCTAGAAAATTTATGACTTGCACAACATTTGACTTGGCTTATGTTGCTCTATGAAATTTTTTTATGTACTATTTTATAAATGCACATATGCTCAAAATGAACTGGGTATGCTCCTGTGTATTTGAGGAGTGCTAGAACTTTGGATGTACAGAAACTTATTTTGTCTCTATCTATTTTCCTTACTGTACTTGTGATTATTAGTTTATAATATGCTTTAAATAATCATTTGTATCTTATAAATAATTGTAGACTCTTAACAGTAATTTCCTGTACATGATCAGAAGGTTTAATGAATTAGAATATAGAAACAAACCAAACTTACTGTATGCTGATTTTTGTGGGGTACATTACTTGCTGTAAACTACTGGATGTGAAGAAATGATGTTCAATGTTTTTTACAGCTTCCCATCTTTGCAAGACATCTTTTCTCTCAGTTAGTGTACATTTGTTCTTTTTACATTATTTTTTTGGAACACCTTTTCATGTTTTTGCCTTCTAAATCTAAATCTGCTGCCAATTTATAGGAAGCCCAGTTAAAATGCTTACATCACAAGGTTTGTATTCACCTCCCAAATGTTATTTGAATTTGCCATTCCCCACTGAAAAGTATATACTTTGAACCATGTAACCCCTAGGATCCCTCTTATGAGGCCTTGGCAACTTCAAGGCTGCAGTCCTTAGAAGATCATGTCGTAAAAATCCCAACTCCAATTGGGAAAATTATTGCTTGGTCCTCTTAAAACTATAGCTTTAAGACCTCCTTGGCTGTCATATGCCTTTCAGGAAATGTTTGGAACACTGGAGAAAAAGGTAAATTAAGCAGTATAGCACATAGAGTAAGATTTTTTAATTTTGATTGTGTCAATTTTCAGTTTAGAGTGAATTTATATTGATATTTTATACTAGTCATTCTTAGAAATGGTTTTTATGATCCAGCAACTGGACTGGAGGCATCAGAACCATAGGTATCTTTTTTAAAGGGAATCATAAGTAGCAGATCAGTACCATCTAGGGATGGTGCGTGATCATTAGAAAAATAGGTGGTTAATGGATATAAGAACATAATTTAGTATATTAAGTGAATTGAATAAGTGTAACTTGCTGAGATTAGTAAAGCTAAAAGCAGAGCTCCAGGCACAAAATTTTTGCAGAGGAGTTGTGAGTATTAAGTCCTTTGTAACAAAGAATTGTCCTTAATTTTTTCTAAACTGTAAATCAGCGTTTCTTACTTTGCCTGTGTTTTTCCCATATAATACCAAACTGTCTGTGTATATGGTGAATAGGTGTGGCGGTCAATCACTTGGATGTCTATATGAAACTAGTCTGCTCACCATCATGTACTGTTTTTCCTTTGAAGTTATCTTTGTGCCCATAGAAGCATATCCTTACAGTATATGATTTTTAGTTTTCTGTGATGCAATATTGTTTTTTGTGATTTATCCAGTTTTTGGCATGTGCGTGCTTCTCTTGTAAATGATATGGCCAAGGTTACTTGTTATTAAGAATTACTTATCACTGTTATACTTGAAATAGTAAATTTTGTGGCTTTTACATGTGCAACTTTTTAAACTTACCATATGGTCAAGAACAATTTATTGCTCTTATGGCCTGCATATAAGATTTATCTGTATATATATTTTTTCACTGAAACTGTGTGACGAGGATCATCACAAAACATTTGGAGAATTAGGTATGATCTTTTTGAGAACTGTAATTGTGTGGAATGATAAGGCACTGTAGGCAGCAACAGACACTAACATGACTTGTTCCAGGACAACAGTATAGTGAACTCTGCTGTTGGTATACAGTTATTATGGTAACTTTTTAAACCTTTTATACAAATTTTGCAGTCATGTACATATTTTGTGTTACTGAGATGTTTACATATTATTGAAATATATATTTCATATTCCATTTTATTATATTGTCCATAGCTCTTGTAAGTGAAAATAATAACTATAAGAATGATGTAATTTTGCAAAATAAATTTGATATACATTTGTTTTTCGTTAATTCTTAGGTTTCATAAATCTCTGTGTCTGTCATAAGGGATAGAAGTGTTGATGTGGTATGCAACACTGCCAAAGCCATTTTGTTTAAATAACTACACTTACACACTGCATACCTAAAACTTTACCTATACAAGAGCACTTTGGATTCATACCCAATGGCACAAAAAAGGAATGTTGTTTCTTGTCAGTTGGACTGAGTACAATCTATCTATTTCTCTGATGCCTGTTTCCTCCTGGAACACCCTCAGGGGGATGGCCACAGCAATGGAGTCTCCATAACTAGTGCAGAGGGCAACTCTACTGCATTGTTTGCAGAGGCTCCTACCTAATGTCTGTACTAATTGCGTTAGCATTCTTTAGACGTAGTTAGTAGGGACATTAGGTTGGAGCCTCTGCAAACACTGCAGTAGAGTTGCCCTCTGCACTAATGGAGACTCCACTGCTGTGGCCACCCCCCTGGGGTGTTCCAGGTGGGATCAGGTGTCAGAGATATAGATAGATAGGACTTGGTCCAACTGACAAGAATAAATATTCCTTTCTGTGTCTTTGGGTATGAAACTAAAGTGTTCTGGCTATGTCAATCTAATGGTTGAATGACCACTGGTATAGGAACTATGGAAAATCACAATGAAGTCATTTGAAGTAAATTTGAATTCAATATGCTATGCTAGAATGTTGGAAATGCAGTGCAAAAATTTTGAGTAAATTCATTCAGATGAATACATAAAATACAAACATTGTAGTGATGTTTCACAAAACTTGCAAAATTCTTTACAAATGTATCACCCATTTTTTTCTATTTACTTGATTAAAGATATTTACAAAAGTGTGGTGAGTAACAATTAATTGGTGGGAAAGGCAATACAAGTCTGGAGAAGAAAGTTATAGATGAGTACCTTGGAAATTATATAATTAATCATTCAATATGGATACTGAATATCGTAAAAATTGCAATAAAGGCTCCCTGAATGTTCCCTACAGTATAATATCGTAAATCCTGGCAAAATTACTGATAAAGAAGACCTTTATAGATAATGGCAGAGATGACCACAATATCTGTGACAGCCTCTTGAGCATCCTGAGTATCCTCTAAGGATTCCCTGGTTTCTGCAGAGTGTGAGGACATATTTTCGCAGTTAACTTTGAGAGCGAAACCTTCTGCTTTACGATAATCCTGTAGAAAGAAAAAAGAGTAACATATAAGCATTAAATCAGTCATAGCAGTAAATTTTACAAGATACATATATATGTATATATGTTCAGAATGTGATAAGTCCTTTAAGAGGAGAGGCCATCTTGTGGAGCATATTAAGAGTCCATACTGGGGAAAGACCATATTAGTGCTCAGAATGTGATAAGTCCTTTCAAAGGAGAGGCTATCTTATAGAGCATATCAGAGTGCATACTGGGGAAAGACCAAAAGCAGTGCTTGCTACAGTGCAGTAAATTCTTTCATCAAAAAGTGCATTGGTAAAACAATGAGAGTTCATACTGGGGAGAAACCATATCATTGTTTAGAATGCAGTAAGTCCTTTAGGAACAGAGGCAATTTAGTAGAGCATATTAGGGTTCACACTGGATTGATGCCGTTTTTTTTGTTCAGACTGAAGTAAATCCTTTAATTACAAAGAACCTTAGCAGAGCACATCAGGGTTGACACTGGAGCAACATTGTATGAGTGTTCAGGATGCACTAAATTTTTCAGTCTGAAAGGCAATCTAGTAAAGCATATGAGAGTTCATACAGGAGAGAGGCCATTTCAGTGTTCAGAATGCAATAAATCCTTTACTCAGAAACATGTTCTACTATGACATATTAAAGTTCACAGAAAAGAGACAATGTATCAGTGTTCAGAGTGCAGTAAAACATTTCAAAAGAGAAGTCATACAGTGGAGCATATGAGGAAACACATGGGAGAGATACCATTTCAATGAAAGGAATGCAGCAAATCTTCTGGTCAAAAGTGTGATCTTGAAAGATATTCAAGAGTTCACACAGGGGAGAAGCCGTATCAGTTGTTTAGAATGCAGTAAAACTTTTAGATATAATTTACAGACACATGAAGTATTCTTGCTTACTAAGATGCAGTGAACTCATTAAAGAAGACTTGTGGAGAAGAAATGAAAAAAGAAACCGAAGATGATCAGGTCTCGTATATCTCTAAATTCAGAAGATCCATTAAGTCTTGAAATCATACTTCGGTTTTGTTTATAAAGGTAGAAAAGCGGGAGGACTGTTTATATAAAAGAAGAATCTTAAATATGATAAAGATGATGGGAATGGACTTGGTAGCGAATGGAACCATTGAAGTGGAAGTGAGCCGTAGGGTGGAGGAGGTGGCGAACGTTCTGGGAGCGATGAAGAATGTGTGGAAGGTGAGAACATTATCTCAGAAAGCAAAAATGGGTATGTTTGAAGGAATAGTAGTTCCAACAATATTATATGGTTGCAAGGCATGGGTTATAGACAGAGTTGTACAGAGGAGGATGGATGTCTTGGAAATGAAATGTTTAAGGACAATATGTGATGTGAGATGGTTTGATTGAGTGAGTAATGTAAGGGTAAGAGAGATGTGTGGTAATAAAAAAAGTGTGGTTGATAGAGCAGAAGAGGATGTGTTGAAATGGTTTGGACATATGGAACAAATGAGTAAGGAAAGGTTGA
The DNA here is from genome assembly GCA_038088735.1 of Panulirus argus. Taxonomy (NCBI): domain Eukaryota; kingdom Metazoa; phylum Arthropoda; class Malacostraca; order Decapoda; family Palinuridae; genus Panulirus; species Panulirus argus. The sequence goes on from JAYMFT010265568.1 coordinate 22,643, forward strand.
CTAAGAGGATACATGTGTCAGAGGTGGAGGGAACAAGGAGATGCGGGAGACCAAATTGGAGGTGGAAGAATGGAGTGAAAGGGATTTTAAGCGGTCAGGACCTGAACATGCACAGAATAGAGTGAAATGGAACAATGTGGTATACTGGGGATGACATGCTGTCAATGGACTGAGCCAGGGCATGTGAAACGTCTGTGGTAAACTATGGCAAGGTCTGTGGGGCCTGACACATATATCCTCTTTGTCAATCTTTTCTCACTCATTCTCTCCATGTCTAAACCATTTCAACACACCCTCTTCTGCTCTCTCAGCCACACTCTTTTTATAACCACTCATCTCTCTTACCCTTTCATTACTTATTCAATCCAATTCACATCACATATTGCCCTCAAATGTTTCATTTCCAACACATCCATCCTCCTCCGTACAACCCTATCTGTTGTCCATGTCTCACAACCATATAATATTTTTGGAACTACTATTCCTTCAAACATATCCACTTTTGCTTTCCATGATAACAATCTCTCTTTCCACACATTCTTCATCGTTCCCAGAACCTTCGCCCCCACCCCCACCCTATGACTTACTTCTGTTTCCATGGTTCCATTCACTGCCAACTCCACTCCCAGATATCTAAAACACTTCACTTCCTCCAATTTTTCTCCGTTCAAACTTACATCCCACCTAACTTGTTCCTCAACCCTGCTGAACCTAATAACCTTGCTCTTATTCACATCAACTCTCAACTTTCTCCCTTAACACACTCTTCCAAAATCAGTCACCAACTTTTAAAGTTTATCAATGAAATCAGCCACCAGTGCTGTATCATCGATGAACAATAACTGACTCACTTCCCAAGCCCTTTCATCCCTAATACACTGCATAATTGCCCCTCTCTCCAAACCTCTTGCATTCACCTTCTTCATCACCCCATCAATAAATAAATATACTGGAAAAAAAAAAAAAAAAAAAAAAAAAAAAAAAATCCAAACCAGCTGAGTAGAAATTTGTTTAAAATGATGTAGAGGGACATCCTAAAGGAATTCTGTTATTACCCATCTGCACATATAGGGAAGGATACATCCTACCATAGGGAGCCAACACTTATCCTAGCATTTACATCATACAGGATTTTGAATTTTCCTAATGAGCACAGTAAGTATGTGTGACAGTTAGGGGATGTGCCATAAACACAATATTTGCAAAAGATTATGCAGGAGCCATCCTCTTATGAAATGCATGGTAGAATACATCTAAATATATACAACTGCATGTTTAAATATTATGAGAAAATACATGAATATAATATCATTAATTTATTATACTCAATCGCTGTTCCCTGCATTAGCGAAGTAGTGCCAGAAACAGACGAAGAAAAATCCATTCACTCACATACACACATCCATGTACGTATATACGAATACATACCAACATATACATATATAAATACATATACATACACATGCATATATACATACACACATGGACATATTCAAACTTGCTCGCCTCCATCCATTCCAATTGCCACCCCGCTCCACAGGAAATAGCATCGCCACCCCCTGTGTCAGCGAGGTAGTGCCAGGAGACAGACAAAAAGGCCACATTCGCTCACACTCAGTCTCTAGCTGTCATGTGTAATGCACCAAAACCACAGCTCCCTAT
>JAYMFT010265569.1:0-10702 GCA_038088735.1 Panulirus argus
GTATATATGTATATGTTGATATGTATATATATGTACTGTGCATATATGTGCATGTATGTATATATGTGTGTATGTGGTGGGATGGGTCTTTCTTTGTCTGTTTCCTGGCGCTACCTTGCTGACTCAGGAAATAGCGTTGTGGATAGGGAGCTCTGGTTTTGGTGCATCACACATAACATTCAGAGAATGGATGTGAGTATATATGGCCTTTCTTCATCTGTTCCCAGTGCTACTTCACTAAAGTGGGAAACCGCAATCAAGTATGAAAAAATAGAAAATTATATATGTCTACAGGGACCTCTTGATTTACATGTGTTTGATTTGCCCCATTTTTAGAATACCACAAATGGTCCATTCACACTTTTTTGTTTATTTACATGGTCTTATGTTTAGAATGACACAGTCATTATCAGGCTGGCAGAACAGTAATGTGGCATTGTCAGTGCTATATAAGAAGCACATGTATGCATGGCATGGAGTGCTACAATATTTTGTGCTGCAATATACAGTACTGTATAATGCACATGTTTTCCCTTTGCATAATGCCATCAAGGCATCTTTTAAGATGACTTACTTCTGGCACCAGTGGTGCTAAGAAGTATAAGACTATCACTACTGAGGTTAAGATGGATGTGGTCATTTGTTATGAGAGCGGTGAACAAACAGCTGATATCAAGCATACCCTTGGACTTAGTGAATCTACTTTACAGGCTATTTGTGGTAGTGCAGAGAAGATGAAGGAGAGCTGCAAGAGAGGAACATTAATCAGTGCATCTTAGACCTCGTGTTCCCAAAGTTTGATTATGGAGATAATGGAATGAATGTTGAGCGCATGGAACAAACACCTAACTCATGAAAGTGTTCCTGTTGGTATGCTTGTCATACAAGCAATAGCTTGGAGTATAGATGATGACTTGACAGCATAAGAAAAAGCAATGAAGACATTTCAAGCAAGTTCTGTTTGGTTCCCAAATTTTGGAAATGCTACAGTTACCACAGCATCAAGATGATTGATGAGGCTGCTTCTATTGAGTTCATTGCTGTTGAAAATTTCTAAGGATCTCTGAAGACCATTATCGAGAGAGATGGTTATTCTCCTATGCAGATTTTTAACATGCACTAAACCACATTATATTGGAAGAAAATGCCTTCGAGAACATACATTTCCTGTGAAGAGAAGACTACATCAGGATTCAAAGCAGCCAAAGATTTCCTCGTGCTGCTTGTGGGGGCAACACCAAAGGTAATAGCAAGCTTAAACCATTAATGGTCTACCACTTGAAAAGTCCCAGGATTTTTAAGAGATATGTGAAGCAATTTTTTCTTGTATATTATTGTTCTAATCTGAAGGGGTGGATAACAGGCAAGGTTTTCTGTGATTGTTTTGTTGTGTGTGTGACATTATGAGAGATTCAGGTGCCTTCCTTTCAATGTAGCTGAAATAACCCTTGTACAATTACCATAGGAAGTTAAAGCCACAAACTTGACTCGCTGAAACGTGCATTTACATATTTGGCATTTTAGACTAAAGAGTTCAAACCTTCATGTGTGAATTATCTGAAAATCAAATTTTCAGAGGCTAAATTGGTGTGGGTTCACTGTTCATAGTGTCTCTATAAGCAATCATGTCAGATTTTGACACAAACATGGTGAGATTTCAGTTCATCATTCATTTTAGGTTCAGGGATGAAGCTATACCACACATTCAAACATATTTCTTAAACTTTACCTTGCCTTCTGATTGCTCATTATCTGAATTATGCTGGAGTTTTTAGTAACTGTAATTATGATAATTGTATCAATCCTTGAACTTCATTTGAAATTAGAATCAATTCACTCATTTGAATATCTATTCATATGCATATTTTGAAATTCAATCTCCAGTTACTGGCTGTATTGAATCATGGATTCACATTAACCCTTTCCCTAGAAAGGGAAAAATAGTTTCATATATGAAATCAAAGAACATCATATAAGAATAACAAAACAATAGAGAAACAAGTGCTCATCATACCCATTGGAGAAATAAAAACTTGTGTAAGCATATTGCTGAGATAGCATCGACTTACATAACCTGATGTCGACATGTTTCACCTACCACCACCTCATTTATATAGTGTTTTGGTGCAGTTGGTTCTGTTCATCAAATAGACCTTTATCATCAGGCAATATTATGTGGATCACTAGACTATTTATGCTATGGAGTGAATACCACTCATTTTCATCAACAATCAGCAGTCTCTTGCAACACTGTCTATATTCTATGACTGAGGGACAACTGAAAAACACAGGTTGTTTTACTAGAAGGACTCAGGCATTTCATGTCACCACCACAAATCAGCTGAAATCTGATTACTTGCTGGAAAGCATTGAGGTCCCCTTTGCCAAGCAAACATACATCTATAAAAAGTCTGGTTAAAGGGTTAAACTTGATGTCTTTATACATTTCAGTGATCTTCAACATAAGTTCATTGCTGGAGACATATCATTGGTTTTTACCTTCATTCACAATACAGTATGTCTCCATCCATATGAAAGTTTTTCATCATTAGTTTTGCTGATTAATGCTAAATGTTAATTTAACTTACTGAGGCAACTCCTCTTTAGTAAGATTCTTTAATAGGGTCAGTGTTATCATTCTGAGATATATCTAGTCAAAAATAAAGAAAGATTCACGAATTGAAAGATGAGATGTTTAGTCACTGCAGTGTTTAAGATGTCTTTTGTCTTCATCCAGTATATCTGGTAGTCTAGTATATCTTACAAAATAAAGTTCAAGTTTCCAGCTTGTGACCATGACATGCAAGTTTTACATGCTTGTATCCTATTTACCATAGCCTGACAACTATAACCACAATTCGAGTACGGTAATAACACTAAGGCTAAGGTTCAACGACATATTACCTGACACATCTCTCGCTCTCCCTCAGGTGGGGTCGTCGTTCCGCTTCACATGTCATCATTGCTCCAAGAACTTCTACCACAAGAATGACTTCCGCAAACACGTGAGGGTCCATACTGGTGAGAAGCCTTACGCCTGTTTATTCTGCCCATATCGTGCTGCAGTAAAGGCCAGGCTACGCAGCCATATGAAGACTCGACATGACGCTGACCTGTAGGTAGCAGCATTTGGGAACAGGCTATCCATGTCCAGCAGTTTCAGATCTGTGACTTTACTGACAGAAGCCGTGAGAGCCCAGCTTTCTCTACAGATTGGAAGAAGCAACTCTGTTGACTTGTCCTCTGGCACATGAACATAATTTCGATGGGAGATGAGATAGCGTGACCAAACTTGTCAGCTATTTACTTCATAATATAGATACTCAAATCTTTGCCTTACAACACATTTTAAGACATTACTAACTGGATTTTTTTATGGCCATCATGTATATTCTCAGAAAATCAGGGACTCTTTCTCCATTGAACTTATATTTTTAAAGAAAACTGCTTACAGTCGTAAATCCTAGAATTATGGCTTTCACATATATGAGACTGAGTACTTGAAATTGGACATTGTTTTAACCAACTCATGTGTATGGTGATATGATGATACTGACAACCATTTGCCATATAGGTACATTTTCTTTGCAGACAGTGCTCATGGTAGCCTCTTTATGCATCATTTCAGTGACAGTGCTAGAAAGTACAATATAAAAAGTAATTCTTAAGAGATGAAATGTATTCAGAAACATTTTCTAGAAGTGTTGCTTGAATTCCATGGCTTATCCACTTTTTGTAGAACACAAACTGAGGCTTTCTTCTTGTAGCTGCCTGTTTCCAGGCTGACATTTCCAGTCAGATATTTGTTGTAGCACTATGAAGACATTATGTGATGATGAATAACCCAACGGTAAAGAGAGTAAGATTTTTACATGAAAATAGATGTCAGTTTCTAGTTGAAGGAAATAGTTTTCAGTCATCTGTACCCTACAACCCTTTGTTTTCTCTCTCTCTCTCTCTCTCTCTCTCTCTCTCTCTCTCTCTCTCTCTCTCTCTCTCTCTCTCTCCCCTTTTTTTTACAAGAAATTATACTGTAGAAGGCTTTGCAGATTTGCTGTCTCAGTTACATTGATTTTTTTTTTTTTTTTTCATTTATTACTGATCAGTAAACCATTATATAAAGTTTAGGAAACTGAAAAAAATATGAACATTTTTAATAACAGGCCAAAATTTTTGAAAATATGTAGAAAATAAATAAGGACATTTATAATAAGGAGGGGTCTTGTAGAAATGGATATACTACACAGTGGCCCACCAAATGGAGGAAGGAGTGCTTAAGGTCCTCAGGGTGCAGTAAGTCCATATTGTCCTTGTTAAGGGAGTTAAGGCTCTCATTTACTGTACTAACAAGACAAATCTCATCGGAGAGAAAATAAGATGATAGGTAATTTTGAAAAGGTGTAGACATGCCTTGAGCCAAAGACTTTACAGGTAAAAAATCTCCAGTTCAAAGATTCAGAGTCTTAATGCCTACATCTTTGAGGTTCCCATTAAAATTTCACGTAAATTTCCAAAGTTTGAATACGGGGCAGCAATACCTGTGTTTTTTATCCCTGATTTTTTTCCTATGACGATGTTCAACAAGTATCTTCTCTGGAGCCCTACATCTTTGGAATTCCCAACTCTACCTTAGTCTATATTACACTTGTTAGAAGTGAAGACAAGGAAAAATTTTGAGTGCTTTCAATAAATGAATACTTTTATAGGATTTGCATGGTATACATGTTTGTATATTGCACACAAATAACATAAAAACTGGGCAAATCTCACAAGAAAGACTGGTATCTATAATCAGATGAAATCTGAAATCCAAACCCTGCTTGGCCCCAAGGAAATATATACTTGTGATGTATATACATCTATCACTGGCACAAAGTAAGAACATTTATGATTCATTTTCATCTGTATTTACCTTCTTTCTTACTTTCTACACCAGGAGTCCCTTCTCTCATGAGGCACTCACAGCACTCAGGAAGCTGGCCATGTCCACCAGGTGGGACCATAGGTCTTAGAGTGTACTGATGTGAGTGCATATGCATTGGCAGAGTGCAGGAAAATTGAGTATTGAGTGTTTGGTATCTTTGTTGTGGTAGTGCCATGTGGGCATGAGGAACCTTGGGATATGTTAAAACGGTGTTTGTTGTGTTGCAGGGATGGGTAATGTCCAGAGCATAAATGGGAAAGTATGACTCATGTTTGTTTAGGAAGTATGGCATTTAATGGATGAATGTCTGGTGAAGTGGAATTTAAGACTGAGTTGGGAAGGTGATATATTTAGTACTTATTGCATTATTTCTGTGTATGTGTTTTGTTAGTGTTATATTTGTTGGGGAAGGGGGATAAGTAAGTAGAGGTTTTTGAAGTGTGAGTCAGGTGTCAGCTTTTTATATCTGCTTGGAGTTGATGATTACAGAGTGGTTTCAGTGGAAGGAGTCTAGCGTTGTTGCATAGAATTTAATGCCAAGAATGTTGAGATGGGATTGTATTGGGATGATCTTTCTTTCATTGTGTAAGGGTTGAGTTTTTGTGGCAAGCACTGTTCTGTTTTGTGTGTAATACAACATTATTAGATTGATTTTGATAGGGTAGATGACCAGGCAGATGAGGAGTAGTGTAAGGCAGAGTCGATGAATTGTTTGTGGGGGATACTAAGGAATTCTTTTTCTTATCCATATCTGGTACCAGTAAGTATTTTAAGTGCATTTTTTGCTGTTGAGGGTACATGTTGAATATGAGGCCAGGAATAATTATATTTTGTTGAGTCGTAGCAATTGGTCATTCAAGGTGATGGGGGTTACAGGTTTGCTTCATGCCCTGGGATTAAAAGGGTGACTGATGACTTCCATAGAAAGGCAGACATTCTTTTCTTGGCCATTCACTGTTCCAGTTGTGTGATGTAGTGCTGCATGTTTGTTGTTGCTTGCATAGTGTCAGGGTGATGCAATATGATTATAAGATCATCTGCATTTGAGAGGACCTTCACACTGGTCCACAGGAGGTGATAGAAATTCCTGTAGAAAGAGATTTAAGATGGTTGGCAAAAAATTGCTTCTTATGGCATTCCACCATAGAACTTAAGTGTTTTAAGGGTGATGAAGTTTGCTATGAAAGTCGGCCATCCACTTTCTGTCATTATGTGTGAATGGGGTTTTACTCTGCAGAGATTAGTTGATGAAGGGAGTTGTGTATTTTGTGCTGTTGCTTATAGAGTGTTCAAGTTTGGAGTGTGATGGTTTCAGAGGTTAAATTGGTTATTTGGTATGAGTGGCTATTGCATGTTAATAGTAATGAATAGGTCTTTGTGAAGGGCAGTGATATGCTCTGCTGATATCACTGGAGGCTACTGGAGCATCTGATGAAGTGTAAAAGAGGTAAATTGTCTTTTAGCAGATACTGTCGTTGTAATGAATTACAATGATAAGGAAATGTTCAGCAAACTGTTCACTTTCTAGATCTGACCAAAGTTACAATATGCTTTTGAAGTTTAGGTATTACACATAAAGATACACAGAGAACTAATTAGATAATACAAGCAGCAAATATCTTCCTGTACCACAATTAAGAGATGAGTTACAATGAGAGATTAGAGGCCATAGATTTTTGCACCATGGAAGAGGGAAGAGTAAGAAGTGAGTTGATCAAACCATTAAGTTTTTATGCCAATTAATGATGTTAACAATAAGTAGATAGTTCTTTGAAAGGTGTAGAAGTGGAACAATTAGAAGTCATAACACGAAATTGGACATGAACTTGTGTATAAAGATGTAAAGAAGTACTTTTATATTATAATGAGAGTAGTGGATAGGTGTATTGAATGGAATGCTGAATCTCTGAATGCAGACAATAAACAGGAACTTATGAAGTTATATGACAGAAAAGAAAGTTCAAAAGATGGGCCCCTACAAGTGTTGAACTCTGTCCTCATACCACATAAATAGGTGATTACACAAACTACCAAGTACTTAACACGCACTGTCTAGGCCTGATTATCTGGTTTAGTTGGTGAATGGAATGAATGCCTGAATAATTATCAATGCCAGATCATAAACGTTTTGCCTTAAAATTGCAACATTTGAAGCCTGACCCCACTGCACTGCTCTTTCTCAGCATGCTTATAGGTCTTCTTCTACATGGACTTACCCATAACACTTAAAAGAATTTTTCTTTTCCCATTTGATTCATGTGACCATACTATGATAGTTACTGTATCATCTTTGTGTAAAATCCAAGATTGGTTCCATTTAGATATTTTGTGTTTAATCCTATATATATTCTATGCTCTTATTTCTGCTGCTTGCACATTACTGCCAGTTTTTATGGAAGTGTCATAAACCCAGAACTGAATTTATAGCCTAGAAATAATACAGTCTGATATACAAGTGCCTTGGAACATTTTTTTATACATCAGTAATAGTCATATCAGTCATAACCCTCTTGTACACACATTCACACAGTAAAAAAATTTCAAAAGATGCATAGGAGAAAATAAACAAGAAATGTCTTAGAAAAGATTAGGGAATTACTTTTATGGTATCAGCATAGTGGAGGAACAGGATAAGGATAGTGATGATATTGTGAAGATAAGGATAGTGATGATATTGTGAATGCTGACCACATAAAGTTTAACACTTATGTCATCTTCGAGAAAGTTCTAGATATGGGGCCCCACAAGTGTAGAGCTCCTTCCCCACATTACATACACACACATGCACACACACACACTCACAAACACACACACACACACACACACACACACACACACAGGCCTCTGTGATATAGTGGTTACTGACTATGAGTCAGCCTGTGCTAGCCCAAACCCGCATGGATTTGTATCCTGAGTATGGCAATGAACCCATACCCAACCTAGGGCTGGTAAGTAAATGGATACCTGCCTTAGGCTGTGGTATATATGTGTAAAGAAATGGTACATATATACAAGGTTAAGTGAAGGGGCAACAGGAGTGTAAAATCTACTCCTTGTGACATACAAATAAGAATCACAGATGATAATCACACATGCACAGAAAAAAAGTGTGTACACCTGAATGCATGTGATTTATTCACTTAAACATTATTCATTTATGCTTGAATACTTTTCTGCTGTCTCTGAACATACAGGTACATACATATGAGTAGATAATTTTATGTTCAAGTAAACAAGATGAAAACCTTAAAGTATTACCCAGCTGCATACAGAACCCCAGTGTTCAGTGAATCAAGGATGAAATGAAGAGTTATGTAAAAGCATTATCCAATGGGTGAATTTGAACATATCCAGTCTGTGTACGTGAGCAGATGATTTTATTTTTTTCTCCAGTTTTGTTTTCTCTTAAGCTTGATAGGCTTAAAATATTATTGGTGCAAATGCCTTAATAATTATTTCAAAGGTCTGATTTACATTTTCTGGGAAGAAAAACTTTGATGTGCAATTTTTTTTGTTTTGTTTTGTTTTAGTGTAGTCCTAATAAGTTTAAAATACTAGCATCAGGCTATTGTCAATGGTTTTGAGGCTTATATAATGTTTTCAGTGCTATCAGTAAAAAATAAGAGGACTTAAAAAAACTGTTATGTGTTGTTCCATACATCTGTATGATAATAATCAGTGATTTAGTCTTTGTTAACCAATGGGCTTTACACTGGCAGGCCATTTTCAAGTGATGATTATGCTGGTGGGTCGTATACCAGTGAGCCATATGCTGGTGGATTTTACACTGCTGAGCATTCGACTAGTGAGCCATACGCTGGTGAATCATACACAGGTGGGCCTTACACTGGTGGATCATACACTGATAAGACTTATGCTAGTTGGTCTTATACTGGTGGTCTGCACATATGCAGGTCTTGTGATAAATTGGATTTTACACTGATGGGCCTTATACCAGTGAGCCATACAATGGTGAACCATACAAAGGGGGGCCTGACATTAGTATGTAATTACGATGGTAAGCATTTATTATGGAGGGTATAAAATTGATAGGTATCATACTGGTTAGCCATACATGGGGATTCTTACACTGATGACCCATATACTATTGAGCAATGCACTCATAAGTCTTATAACCACAAGATTTCTGTTTCTTTGAGATATTGAGAGAAGCCTTTATAGTTGTTACAAGTAAGTAGCACTCATACACAGACCTAAAGGCTTGTATTATAGCCAGCTTTACTGTGCTATATTTAGTATCAGTTATGCTTTACTCATGTGTTTTTCTCCAGTGACACAAATGATGTTCTTGTATACTTATTATACCAACAATATTTCCTCCTTGTGCATCTCATTGCTGGTAATTGTCAAAAGCCTAGCTCATTCATTTAAGATTAAACTTGTTTTTGTTCTCTTCCAAAATGAAAGAAAATTTTTTTACTGAATACTACTTTTCCCTTTTATTTAAATGTTAAACATTTCTATTAACAATAATCATTTGAGTAATAGTATAAGTTAGAAAACTTGTTTAGAACAACACTTAAGGGACCAAAAGGCATACTTCTGAGGCCAAGAACCATGACCCTGTGGAGGTTTGAAATGCTATTGTTCAAGGAACAGTAAATCCACAGTATCATGTCAGTCATCACTGACACCACCTTTCATGTTGATGTTCACATCCTGAATCAGTGAATTTATGCTCCAGTTAATGAGATATGGATCAAGCCTTCACTTTGAGGCAGGAGGCCAAGTGATTGTAGCTGTATGCTTTCTCATATCACCTGTGCAATGTTTTGTGCTGCATATATCTAGCTTTTATCATCAGATTAATATTTCTGTAATGTTTCCCTCATGTCCCAGTTTATATTTGAAACTTTGTATTACATTTCAGTTCATTGATTTATGCATGCTGAATATCAGAAATTCTTGTTTTTAAAGTCTGTAAACTCCCAAAATCTGTAGTCCAACACATTCTTGATTACCACTAAATTGAAGCATGAGTTTTCAATAAATGTTTAGTAAATGTTTTATATAGTATATATTTACATATATAACAGACAAATAACACTTAGCACATACATAAGGTATTCAGAACGCTCTGTTAAGGTTAGTTATGTTCTTACCACAATATGTAACCCATACTGTATTTTTAAAATCCATAAAATCCAAAATGCACACATTGCCTGGACCGAAAGATTATGGAGTCTATATTCTCCCTGCATATTCATAGAAATTTACATACATGCAGGTGATTTGCTTGTACTGGATTACTAAATAAAGATTGTTCTTATCATATGGAACTATAATTTTGCAATTTTTACTTCATATATTTGAGCAGAATATTTATGTAAAATAATCTAACATCAGAAGCAGGTACTCAAAATTTTTTTTTTTAAAGATGACAGAGTAGAAACTGAAAGTCTCTTTCCTGCACCGATGCCAAACTGATGTCATGTTTTGGTGTAAGGAAGCAGGTGGAGGCCACTGGTCAACAGACCAACACTTCACTTATGTGGCATCACTGGGTATAATCATACAGGAAGGAATCTGTGGCCCTTAACCTCAGAAATTCTTTCATGAATTAATTGCATTCAGTATGTTCTCATTATCAGAATACTTCAAAACCAAAAGAACTAGTGCAATTTTAGCTTTGTAGCAAGTGTGAGAGTGGGAGGGTTAAAGCATTTGGATGTAATGGTGCTCTTGGATTAGTAAGTTACATGAAAAAAATCCAGGCCTCAGACCCCCCCCCCCTCTCTCTCTCTCTCTCTCTTTTTT
>JAYMFT010265580.1:0-10702 GCA_038088735.1 Panulirus argus
CTCCTCCTCCCCCTCCTCCTCCCCCTCTTCCTTTCCCCCCCCCCCCCCGTTTTACCTTGCAATACCAGCTTTTCTTCAGCCCTATAAGGTGTTTTATTCTATCATCTAGCCATTTTAGGTCATTAGTGTTAGTCCTACATTGCCTATATGTAATATTCAATTCTTGTCCCCTTTTGATTGTAACCTGGAACCTTTCAAGGGAAACTTCCACACTATTAATGGTCTCCCCCGTCTCACCCACACTTGGCCTCACACTACCGCTGAACTGACCTGAGTCACCTGAATGACCTGACCCCACACCGTCTGACTTCACCCTACCTTCATTTAGTCCCAGCCAATCAACATAAGCAAGGTATCTACGTAGCCCGGCATAGTTGCCCTTGCGAAAGTCGGGAACGAACATTTCATTCTCTTTCCTATTCACATCCTTCATTATACTGAATCTTATTTCCTTGTGGTTACTATTATCAAACTCTCCTCCCATCTCAGCTTCATCTAAAGGTTGTTTGCATGTGTCAGTAACAAATCTAAAATGTTATCACTCCTGGTCCCCTCGGAAATGTGCTGTGTTAGAAAACAATCTTGGACTGTCTCCATATATTCCTGACTCAACATTTGTATTATCTTCCCAATTACTTGTACGGAAGTTGAAGTCACATAAAATACATACATTTTGATCACAAGCCTTCCTAACTTCGTCCCATAAAAATTTCACCCTCAGATTATTTAATCTGGGGGATCTCTATAATACTCCTAATAATAACCTTTCATTGTCTTCATTTATTTCAACCCAAATCGATTCTGTAATTTTTATTACTTTAATGTCACTCCTATTACAGCTTCTGATATCATCCCTAATATAAAGTGCTATCCCACCTCCTCTCCTATCCTTCCTATTAGCCTTCATCCATTCACAGAAAACTCTGACAACAGATCTCAGTCTTCTAATTCTATCTATGTTTCACTTAAATATACAATATCAATAGATTAGGTGCTAACTAACTCCCTCAAATGATCCATATTCCTTCTTAAACTCCTACAATTTGTATAGTATACATTAAGTCCTTTATGATTGCCTGCGTTACCTCCCTTTCTTTTCCTGTATTTCTTAACTTTTCCTTAATTAAGCTTTTCTTGGCATTTATATCCCTGACTCCTGACCCTCGTTTTACCAACTAAAGGAAAAAAACATTCTTGATCTTGTCCTCACCAGAGACACAAACTTAATCAATCCTTGCAAAGTAGGCGAGAGTTTGTCAAACAGCTATCACAGTTTGATTAGGTTAGAGATAGATTTAGATTATGAAATTGATGACAACCAACTCTTGATCCCAGATTATAGGCGAGCAAATTTTGTAAACATTAGACACGAAATTCGCAGTACCAATTGGACAAAACTTCTTGACGTTCAAAGAGTAAAGGAAATGTGCAATAATTAAAAAACACACTACTCGTGATTGAAAATAAACATATTCCACAAATTACGAAGAGAACTTGCAACATTTCAAAACCATTATGGATGAATAAGAGAATAGAAGGACTAATTTGGCAAAAAAGAAATATATAAAAAGTTCAAATCAACGAGAACCTAAGAAAATCGACAGGAATTAAACAAAATCCAAAGAGAGTGTAAAAACGTCATAAGACAGAAAAAACGCGAGGAAGAAAGAAAGAATTTCTTTGAAAGTTATGAAGAATCCTAAGGAATTTTTCAAATATATAAGACAAAGGAAGTTAGTAAAAGAAGAATTTGGACCATTACAAAACAAACGGGACACACTAATTACTGACGACAAGGAAATGGCTACCATACTAAATTATTCTTTTAACTCCGTATTTACAACCGAAGAAACATCTCGAATGCCGCAGCCAGTGAAAATGTTTCAAGGATCTGATGAAGAAGAGTTGAAGGTTAGAGAAATAAAGAGCTCTGAAATACTTAAATACTTAGACCAACTAATTCCTAACAAATCCAACAGTCCAGACAAATTAGCTCCAAGATTTTTAAAAAAGGTCAGGAGACTGCTGATATACGCCATATCAAAAATATTAGCAAATCTCTGCCGGGTGGTCAGGTGCCAACTGACTGGAAACAAGCAAAATTTTATTCCTATATATAAAAGAGGAGGTAAAATGTGTGCCTTGAACTACCACTCCATTAGCCTTATGTCAGTATTAGGTAAAATGATGGAAAAAACAATACGAGATAAAATTGTCACATTTCTATAGGATTACAAAATTATATCAGACAACCATTACGGTTTTCGCAACAGAAGATCCTGTCTTACAAATTTACTGGAATTCTTTGTTATTTTACCAGGATGGGGGAGAAAAAGTACCGTCTGATGCATTATATTTAGATTTCCAAAAGGCTTTCGACAAAGTACCTCACTAGAGACTTTTACATAAACTCAAAGCCCATGGTATCGGTGAAGAACTCTGTACATGGATCAGAGACTAGCTAACCGGAAGAAAGCAGCGTGTAGTATTAAACGGCGAAGTCTCAGATTGGCTAGACGTAACGAGTGGTGTGCCACAGGGGTTGGTCCTAGGACCCATTCTTTTCATAATGTACATTAATGACTTAGAACTCGGTCTCATATCTAAGATCTCCAAATTTGCTGACGATACTAAAGTAGGAGGTAAAGCTGTAAACAGGTGGGACTGCGAAATTGTTAAAAGGGATCTTCTCTTACTAGCAGAGTGGTCAGACAGATGGCAAATACAGTTTAATGTAGACAAGTGTAAAGTTATGCACTTTGGAGACTAGAATATACGTTGCCACTACAAACTGATCGGAAACTCTCGAACTAAAGTAATTGAAGAAAAGGACCTTGGAGTTGTCATTGGCAACAATCTGAAGTACACTAAACAGTGTCTAGCAGCAACTAAAAAAGGCGACCAAATGTTAGGTTTCATAGTCAGGAACATAGATTACAAGACAATAGAAACAATTCTCGCACTTTATTATTCTCTAGCAAGACCACATCTTGAATAAGCATTCCAGTTTTGGTCCCCAAACTATAAAAAAGACGATATAAAATTAGAGCAAGTACAAAGAAGCGCAACAAAACTGGTCCCATCCCTTAGAAATCTGGCACATAAAGAAAGGCTAAACTGTTTGGATCTCTTCTCTCTTAAAAAAACGCAGACTTCGCTGCAACTTAATCAAAGTGTTCAAAATTCTGAAGAAATTCGATAACGTAAATCACGAACATCTTTTCGAGGTACGAGAAATACGGTTACCAGGAGAAATTATATAAAACTCAAAGCTAAACCATGTAGTACGGACGTGGGAAAAAGTTTCTTTTCCTATAGGTGTGTTGAACACTGGAATAAGTTCCCGTCAGACGCAGTGAATGCTATGACTATTAATACCTTCACAAGTCGTTTAGACAAATACTTTATAAATTCAAGTATACTCTGAGAAAACGCCTGAAATAAACTGTATAAACGACAGCTGTAACGGGGATAGTAGAAGGCTAATGTGCAGCAGTGGGGAATCGGTGATAGCTTAAAAAATTTGCTGAGAGGAATTACATTATCTTGTTAAGTAATATCTTTTTTTTTTTTACAGACAACTCGGTCGCAGGCCAATCTTGTCTCCTGCTGTCTGTCTTTCTTATGTAAACTCATGTAAACAAACCATCTAACGTAAAAAAGACACCTCTGAAACCTCCCTCTCCAAACACCTAGCAAACTGAACAACTACCATCCTAGATAAATGTACCCCATCCCTATCATACCCCATCCCTGCCATAGAAGGAGTTCCACTGGTCTAGGAAGGGCACGCCCCTCCACACGCAATATGACGCCAACCTCCAGTCGACACCTATTGCCCGAGAGAGCCACTCCCCACCTACCCCTCCCCCTCCTCGGCAGGACACCTCATATGATAGGGATCCCTCCCTTTTGCCTAATTCTGTCTATGGCCATCTTATACTTGGCTAGCATCCTCTCATTCCTACACTTGACGACATCATTGTTCCCTGCACTCAGGCAGATAATGGGTTTGACCCCATTTCCGGACAAGATGTCGCCCAGCCTATCCACTGCATCACCTATCCCCTCCCCAGGGTAACACACCCTCATCCTAATTTTTTATTCTTTATCACAAAAAGCCCTATCCAAATACCTGACCTGGCTATCCCCGACAACTAGAATTTTACCCTAGGGCAGGGATTTGGCGTCTGCCCCTCCTTTTTCCTCTTCAACTGCCACCTCAATTTCCCTGTTCCTTGTGCTATCGGGGAAAAGGAATTGTAGCATTGTTACTGTGTTGATGGTTGGGTGGTTTTTTTGAGCCTCATTCGAGACCCCCTACTGGCCACCACAGTCCAACCCGAACCAATGGTCTCAGCCGATCCACTGTTATCTGCTTCCACTGAACAGCTGTTCTCTTTAGGTGTTATGCTATGTACGACACCCGAGTTTTCAAGTCAGAGCGAGGATTACAATTTTTGTAGCTCAACGCTTCCACCTTTCCCTCTGACTCTGAAATCCTCCTAAGGAGCGATTCCATACCACAATAATACACTGAACACAGTACAGAAATGAGAGACATACACTGGTTACTAGCTCGCCAATCAGGTGGGTTACTTGTATGCCCCACTTCTGGAGCTACCCAGAGACACGTCTGACCTTGACCACTGACTACCTTTCAGACTTAGGGCTGAAATGTAGTCTTGGAACAGTAGAAGCATATGCGCTATCAGGATAACGAAGGTACTGAGATTTGGTTTCAAGAGACTGGAGACGTGGGGGTGTGATGGATTTAATCAAATGAAGTAGGTGGGCTTGCGTTCTTGTGACAGTGGGAGATAGGAAATCATAAACTTGGGAGACTGAAAGTGTTGCTGTGTACAGTCTCCCAAAAAAGTATCGGTACCCCTGGTAATGATGTTTATGGAAACGAACACAAAACCAAAAGGCCAGCAGTTTTGGTTGAGGTGGTATTCCTGGTTTGGAGTTGCACCTTTCTCTGTTTTTATCACCCGTTAAATATTATACCTGCTGCTGTATACCACCGTGTGTTACATAAGGTAGTGAAATAGTATGCATAACCACTACCGTCATGTGTAACCTCACACATTAATACATCTTAGATGTTATGACAGACAAAATTACTGGGTTTCCAAATAGGGATTTAATTTTACATATTTTCTTTAACCGGTTTCAGTCGATTCACTTCGAATACAGTATTATTTACTATGATGCAATATCAAAATCTTTTGCAAGTAAGTATGGATGTTTTATAATGACATCTACAATGAAAATATGATTTCCTGCATTTCTGTATGATATCTGCCTCAGCTGATTACGTAACAAATGTGATCATAGGATATCACATGATGATTCGTGAAGAAAACGAAGCAGTATCTGATTCACACCAGAAGTCGTCGTTGTCAAGCCAACCCATGGGACTGACAGACACCATAGAGACGTCACAGGCAACACGAGGAGGCATCATCATCGACTTTCATGAGATATGGCCTCAGCAATTAGGAGATAGCACGACGCCTTGGCATTTCCCATCACACACAGTAGCCCGGTGGATCGGAGGCGTGCTGACACCGGAACCACTATGGACAAGCCACGGAGTGGTCGGCCTCGCTACACAACAGCTAACCAAGACAGGACCATCACAGCTGTCAGCAGTGATAACCCTTCTACTCCCACAACCACCCAACTTGCACAGCACATCAAGCACACGTCACAAACAATCAGAAACAGATTACACACCAGTGGCTTGCATGGACATAGACCTGTCAACAAACCTGAACTGACAACGTAATATGAAGAGCGTATGGAGTATACTCTAGAATATGGTGATAACCCTCCTAGCTTCTGGGACGCCGTCATATTCTGCCACGAGAAGACTTTTTTCCACAGGCTATGACTGGGTGTCGTGGGTGTGGCGCAGCAAAACATTAAGTTAAATTTATATCCCTCTGCTTCATTCCCTTTCCTTCGCTCTGTGTGTCTGTGTGCGTGTGTGTGTGTGTGTGTGTGTTGTGTGTGTGTGTCTGTGTGTGTGCTGTTTACGCTAAATGACAATAAAATGTTATACGAAGAAATATCTGCACTTATATAATTTGTTGCATCATATCATTGTATAAAAATGAAAGCCTAATGTCGTAATAATTGGTAACTTGCAACTTGTCATAGTGCTGCCATGTTGTCACATTTTGTATGTTGACATTGATGTCTTTTTCCAGGTATGAGATGGAGCATGTGAGACCCAGTAGGAAAAGTGGCAGAATCAGTGCTGGGTTATTTGGCTGGATCAGCGCAGCTGGTGTCGAGGCCCCAACTAGCTGATGTTGGTGAGAGACGTTTCACCTCCGCGAAGTATGTGGAGATGTCGGACGAGATGCTTCTCCCTTCCGTCACGCGACTGCTGCTCCCTGACGCAGCGTCATTTTATTTCATCCAGAACAACAGTCCCATACAACGGCAAACATCGTAAAATTGTTGTTCCACGAACACCCGGAGATTACGATGTTGCCACACCCTCCCAAGTCTCCAGACCTGAACTCAATAGAGCACATTTGGGCGGCGATGACCAGGAAGTGAGCCCAAAACAATGTCACAGCCAACGGAGATGAGCAGCCGGGGTTAGGAGCTCACTCATGGCTTGGGAGGAGCTGAGATACCTGATGGGCAGGCGCTCACGCAGTCGGCGGTGGCCTCTATGCCCAATAGGCTGAATAGAGTAGTTGATGCAGGTGGTGGACATACCAAATATTGATTGGTAGAGGTTCCATTAAATGATGTTAAAACGTTTCTGATTTTTTTTCCAGTGTTGAATTACCACTGACAAACGCAACCTAGCATTATTCACTATATGGCAACTATAAAAGAAACCTGAGTTTTCCTTTGAGTTTTTCAGCTAAAACATACGAATATAAATATATATCTCACTGCCACATGCATTCTCGCTCATTCAAAAACTTGAAACATATGCAGAGCGTACCAGCAAGCATCATGCAAGTCTGACAGTGAAGTAGCAGAATGCTTCGTCCATTGTACTACATTGTATAGATGAGAAAAGGGTCCGATACTTTTTTGGGAGACTGTACATTAGGAAAGCGGAAGCAGGAGAATACAGTGTGAGGAAACTTGGTTTGTCGTTTCCGAAGAGTGAAATTAAGGAGGAGGGGATTCTGGGCTCAGAAGTGTAAACGTTGCTGGGTAGTCTCAGCGATGAGAATGGAGGTGTAGCCTTAGGATAGTAGCGGTATGAGATCAAGTATCAAGACAGCAAAGGTGTTTGCGTTCAGATGTATACTTGGAATGAAAGGAGTTAATGTCCACAGACTAGAGGAACGTGGGAGTAACATCAGGAGATTTTGGAGGTCCGAGGGATGATGTCGGAAAGCAGTGAATATAAGTTTGTTTGTTTTGGGGAAGCAAAAGAATACAGTCTTAAATGAATGAAGAACAGAGTTTCCTCCCAGGAAGAGGATGTAGACAACATTTTTCAGTTTCAAAATTCCGAGGGACAAGGATGTGGCATTGGGAATATAGGCTGCACGAGAGTGTAATGTAGAGTGAGATGCAGGAAATCAGTCTTGGAGTGAAAAGGAAGCTCACGGGAATGGAATTATGCCAGACTGATCATGAGTGAAGTCAATTGCTGATCACAAGAATCGAAAATATGCACATGCGTTGACAGAATGAAGAGCAAAAGATAATTGAATAAAATTCATTAAGGATGAGATGACAT
This sequence comes from Panulirus argus, assembly GCA_038088735.1. Classification (NCBI taxonomy): domain Eukaryota; kingdom Metazoa; phylum Arthropoda; class Malacostraca; order Decapoda; family Palinuridae; genus Panulirus; species Panulirus argus. The sequence goes on from JAYMFT010265580.1 coordinate 7,730, forward strand.
TACCAAAAATTTTGAACTATACTTGTATACATATAATCTATAGTCATTTAAAGACAATGAAGATTAGAGGGTCATCAAGAACCTTACTGAAAACAGAATTCTAATAGTGGATCACTAATGTAGATGAATGCACAAGAAAGAAAGGAAGAAAGGCTGAAGAAAATGTGCTTGTCAACTATCGACTAAATACTGTTGACTCTTTTTAAGTGGTAGATGTATTGCAATATGATACTGAAATGAAATATACAGATTGCATCGTTTTATTATCATCATAACCTCTACTATTTTTCAAAGATTTCATATGATCTAAAGTGACTATGAACAAGACCATAAAAACCACAGTCGTTGAAAAAATCTTGATAACAGTAGACATAAATAACGTAGCCTTACTATCATGCTGGGCAGCAGACGAAGTAAGACGCTAACACTGCAAGCCTCAGCGGTTATGAAATAAGGGTTCACCACTTTGTGGATTTCATGCAGAAAATAGAATTCGGGAAATTTGAAGCACAATATATTGACTGAGATTAAAACAGGTAATAAACAACTTCAAAAGAAACACTGTATTAGAATGGAAGCACAAAACTAGTGACTAAGTCGTTAGTTATCGCGGATTTAGGATTTAGCGTAAGTTCACATCACTGCCTCGAACTGCCAAGTCTTTCAGAGGTTTTGTGTGCAGTCATTCACAGACATTGTACCACTGGAAGATAAACTCGCTTTAAGTAGCCATCCATGAACGCAACATCGATGACGTGCGAATATGTGTTACGACATCCTCAACGCAGCAGAGTAATGTATATTAAAACTGGTCTCATGATGTGCAAGATAACAAACGATTGCAAAGACCATCTTTGACCTGCAAGAAATAGACCTGGTTTGTATTTTGTTCTGAGACATTGATTTGACTTAGATTGATCATTGTGAGAACCATACTGGTCGTACTGGGAGCCTGCCAGTCGAGAGGAAAATGTCATTTCAAGCTTTAATGATAACACGAGGAAGGGTACAATGCCACCATGGTGAATATTACATGTTCACGAGGGGATTACATCGTAATAAGAAACAACGTTCTTTGTTCGAGGATCATGCATTGTGTGAGTCAACATAGGAACAGATGAGACTTAGTATCTGACAGTAAGTCAAACTACCTATGTGCTCCACAGACCGGGGATATTACGAAAGTAAAGGCACCATAAGTTAACATCTACGTGTTCTTGATAATAATACGTGATAACTTGGGAGACAGAGAAAAGTAATCCGAAGTTAAAGTAAAGTTTTCTTATTCATATCCCTCCGTGTCCAAGGGTCATCAGATATCGTTATAGATCAGCTCTGACTGAAGATAGAATCAAATCTCAATAAATAATTTCATTCTTATATGTTCTTGACGATTTCACGTGAGCTAAACGACTGAATTGCTTTCCTAACTTCTGAAACATTGTTAAAAGAGAATGATAGGAAACTATCAGATTCATATGCCTATCAGAAAGTCTTTCCCGTACCTTCTTTCAGAATATTCTCTTTATACCTTGAGTGATTTTTGAAGATTCTCAGAAAAAGATGAAAGAATTAGCGTAAACATTTTGATTAATTATACAATCCCAGGACCCCTTTTATCGTGTTCTTCTGTCTTGAAAGCTACGCACCAAACAGGAACAGGAAAATGATGGATTTCTTAAGAACATGAGATTCCTCGATGAGACTGTGCTCCTCTTCGCCCATTAATGATGATACATCCTCACTTGCAATCACATGCGGGTGGAGTCCAGTACCACCAGTGGATGTATTCTGGGCATACAGTGGTGTCCCTTTTGTACTTGCATTGCAAGTAACTTGTGAAGATTAAGGAGGGTGTACTATAAATGCCACTCACATTTATTGGTGTATGCAAAACCATTATGGTAGTTTAAAGGATTTATGTGAAATTTTTTTCAGATGCACAAATAAAAATGGTGTTTATCTTTATAGTACCCGACATGGCATCGGCAAAACGTGCTCCAGTTATGGATGTCTCGAATGAATAGAGAATAAGGTAAGAGGAAATGAATGACGAGATTAATCAAAGCTTTTCAGGTGTTTGTGGACATGAATCTTAAACAGAGAAAAGCTACAGGCAGAGGGAACGACGACAGAGGGAAGAGAATTCCACAGTCCAGCTGTACGAGGAAAGGAGGCTTTATAAAAGCCAATCCTTGTGTGGTCCGTCTCCACATAAAAACTACGGGAAGCAGCAGCCAGACGCAAGGGACGTGTCCAAGCCTTGGTGACAGAGACGCAAGGAGGCAGCTCATGAGGATAATGGCTGAAATGATACCTGTAGAAAGGGGAGAGGTCGCAAATATCAAGGTGGTCAGAAAGCAATGGTTGGTGAGCAGTGAAACCTAGAGAATCAAGGAGACGGACAGCTTTTGATCCTACGTTAACTAACTGAGACTGAGGAAGAATCATCCTAGACATGCAAGCTGCACTCGGGCATATGACGTCGTAGTTGTTCATAGTAATGATAATTACGAGACCTTTGAAAAGTCCCAGCTTCTGGGAGGTAGATATCATGATACTATCTAAGAATTTCCAGGAGAGAATGGAACATATGGTTATGGCCAACATGTTATGTTACTCTACGGTTGTATTGTGGTACTGTGATAAGGGTGATAGGAAGAAGGTTGACAGAAAAGAAAGAGAAGTAGTCAGCGTTTTAGCACTGCTGGATCTAACAGGTCACGTCTTCCAGTTCCATGAGGCTTCACAGTTCCATATAAGAGAGATGTGGTCAGTGTGAGCAACACGAAGAGCGTTAGAGCGAGTAAGGGAAGAGTCAAAGTGTGTAGAGTATGGTGTGGGATCATCAGCGTTACAGTGGATAAGTTGGTAATCTGAGGAGATCATTTGTGTAGAGATAGTGAGAGAGAGAGAGAGAGAGAGAGAGAGAGAGAGAGAGAGAGAGAGAGAGAGAGAGAGAGAGAGAGAGAG
>JAYMFT010265591.1:0-10702 GCA_038088735.1 Panulirus argus
AACTTTTCCATAGTTTCTGAGACTTCTGCTGTTTTCTTGTCGACTTCATTACGTGCACAACACGCTCGGGATAGACGGCGTTTTCTGATGAGAGCTCTATTCGAACATATGGGACTCGATCGTCATGTCAACGTAAACGTGTCAAGGCGGATTTGTGGGTCTCACCGCCACCAGGATAGCCACGCACGTTCAGGAGACCACCTTATTTCCAAAACAGAATACCTGGGGAGGCCATTCCTCTGGTTTGCTTGGGTATGAAACGACCCCCTACCCCTTTACAATTCTTTTAATGTATTAAGATGTAATAAACGAAGGAACTAACTGAGCTTATTTTGAGTTTATAGTGGAAGACCGCTCATTCATTTCTTTAGAGTGAAGTGAAGGTTCTCCTTTTTTAGGACACCACGTACCGAATCAAAACTTTCCTAAACTTGACAAAAGATAGCGAGACCTCTGCGGTTTTCCTCAGGTCTTCATTAAGTGCATACCAAGCAAGACAGAGGCAGTGATTTCTAATAAAATCTCTTCTGCAACTTATGGTACTCAATCGTCGTTTCAACATGACCCTTTCAAGAGCTCTGCAGTGTTTCCTCTCGTCTTCACTAAATGCATACCAGGCAAGGGACAGGCGGCGTTGTCTGATGAATTCTCTACTGAAATTTATGATACTCTATCGTCGTGTCAACCTAACCGTGTCAGGGGTAATTTTTAGATCTCACCACCCCCTCCCTTGTCAGGTCATATTGGCACCCTGCCTGATTTCTTAAAAAAAAAAAAAAAATTGCTTGGCGAATGAAGGACTCTTGATTATATTGGTATGAAACCAATCCACTCCAATGTGCAATTCTCTCTGTGTGTGAAGATGAATAAAACGAAAGTTCTTATTCTGATTTATTTCACTCTCTAGAGTGGGGTATCGTGCATTCACTTCTTCACGGTAGACAATGGACTCCTAGTGCCACTTCATCATTTTCCTGAACTTTGCCCATACTATTCGAGACTTCATTATATGCATACCACGCAAGGGATAGACGACGTTTCTGAAGAAATCTGTACTGCAAATTATGATACTCGATGGTCGTGTCAAGTTGACCCTGTCAAGGTAAATTTGTAGATATCTCTGCTCCTTACTTGTCGGAACAGGTAGGGAGACTGCATAATTTTTAAGATGATTGCTTTACGAGGCTAAGTCTGGGTTGTATAGGTATAAAACTATCCCCTACTCGTGTATAATTCTCCCTTTGTTTCAAGATGTAAAAAACGAAACTACTGACTGTGCTTAATTTAGCTCTCACAAGTGGAGTATCGTGCATTTATTTCTTCATGGAGAAGGGAAGGTTCTGAAGACAATGGACACCAAGTACCACTTCAACATTCTCATGAAGCTTGCCTATAGTCTTTGAGACTTCTGCTGAGTTTCTTGTCGAATTCATTACGTGCATACCAGGCTAGTGGTAGACGGCGTTTTCTGATGAAATCTTTATTGTAAATTATGATTCTCCATCGTCGTGTCAAGTTGACCTTGCCATGGTAAATTTATTAATCTTACCGCCAATTACTTGTCAGGACAGGTCGGGAGACTGCATAATTTCTTAATATGATTGCTTGGCGAGGCCGAGACGGGGTTGTATAGGTATAAAACTATCCCCTTCTCGTGTTAAGTTTTCCCTTTGTCTCAAGATGTAAAAAACGATATTATTAACTGTTCTTAATTTCACTCTCAAAAGTGTTATATGGTGCATTCATTTCATCATGGAAAAGTAAAGGTTCTTCACACATTAGACAGCAAGTACCACTTCAACGTTTTCTTGAACTTATCCATTGTCTTTGAGACTTCTGTTTTGTTTCTTGTCGACTTCATTATGTGCATAACAAGCACTGGATAGACGGCGTTTTCTGATGACATCTCTATTCGGAAATTTGTTACTCGATCGTCTTGTCAACATGAAAGTGTTAGGGCGGATTTGTCTGTCTCACCGCCTCCGGGATAGTCAAGCAAGTTCAGGAGACCATCATATTTCCGAAACAGATTACCAAGGGAGACCATGCCTCTGGTTTGCTTGGTTATAAATTCACTCCGTACCCTTTTACAGTTCTTTCAATGTCTTAAGATGTAAAAAACGAAGGAACTAACTGTGCTTAATTTTAATTTATATCAGAATATCTTTCATTCCTTTTTTTTTTTAGAGTGAAGTAAAGGTTCTGCGGATTTGGGAGACAACGTCCCGAATCAACATTTTCCTTAACTTGTCCCAAGATATCGAGACCTCTGCGGTGTTTCCTCACGTCTCATTAAGTGCATACCAAGCAAGACAGAAGCAGTGATTTCTAATATAATCTCTAGTGCAACTTATGATACTCAATCGTCATTTCAACGTGACCCTGTCAGGGCAAATTTGTAAATCTCACCGCCCCCATCCTTGTCAAGTCAGGTCGGAAGGCTGCCTAATTTCTTAAGATGACTCCTTGGCGAGGCCAGCACTCTTGTCTGTAAGGGTATAAAACCATCCCCTACTCTTGACCAATTTTCTCATTGTCTCAAGATATAATAAGCGAAAGTATTGACTGTGCTTAATTTCACTCTCAAAAGTGGTGTATAGTGCATTCATTTCTTCACTGCGAAGTGAAGGCTCTCCCTTTTTTGGAAAGCATATACCAAAACAACACTTTCCTAAACCTAGACAAAAGCTTTCAAGACCTCTGCAGTGTTTCCTCTCGTCTTCACTAAGTGCATAAGAGGCAAGGGAGAGGCGGCGCTTTCTGATGAAATCTCTACTGAAATTTATGATAATCTATCGTCGTGTCAATCTAACCGTGTCGGGGGTAGTTTCTAGATCTCAGCGCCCCTTCCCTTGTCTAGTGAGACTAGCATTCTGCCTGATTTCTTAAGAAATTGCTTGGTGAAAGGAAGGCTCTGGATTATATTAGTATATAACCACCCCGTACCAATGTACAATTTTTTCTGTGTGTGAAGATATATAAAAAGAAAGTTTAAATTCTGATTAATTTCACTCTCTAGAGTGGGATATCGTGCATTCAGTTCTTCACGGAGAAGTGAAGGTTCGGCAAACAATGGACACCTAGTACCACTTCAGTATTTTCCTGAACTTAGCCCATAGTCTTTTAGACTTCTGCAGTGTTTCTTGTCGACTTCATTATGTGCACACCACGCAAGGGATAGACCGCGTGTATGAAGACATCTCTACTTGAAATTTTGATGCTCGATCGTCGTGTCAAGGTGACCCTGTCAGGGTAAATTTGTAGATCTTACCGACCGTTACTTATCAGAGTAGGTCGGGAGACTGCATAATTTTTAAGATAATTGCTTGGCGAGGCCAAGACTGGTATATATAGGTATAAAACCTTCTCCTACTTGTGAATAATTCTTCCTTTGTCTCAAAATGTAATAAACGAAAGTATTGACTGCCTTAATCTCACTCTCAAAAGTTTTTTATCGTGCATTCATTTCTTTATGGAAAAGTGAAGGTTCTGCAGACAATGGACACAAATACCACTTAAACGTTTTCCTGAACTTAGCCAATATTCTTTGAGACATCTACTGTGTTTCTTGTCGACTTCATTACGTGTATACCAAGGAAGAGATAGACGGCGTTTTCTGATGACATCTCTATTCGTACATATGGTACTCGATCGTTATATCAAAGTGAACGTGTCAGGGTGGATTTGTTGGTCTCACCGCCACCGAGATAGTCACGTCAGTTCAAAAGACCACATTATTTAAGATAAAGATTACCTGCTGAGGCCATGACTCTAGTTTGCTTAGGTATAAAACCATCCCCTACCCTTTTATAACTCTTTCTCTGTCTTAAGATGCAATGAACGAAGGAAAGACTGTGCTTAATTTCAATATATATTGGAATATCGTTCATTTATTTGTTTAGAGTGAGATGAAGGTTCAGAGGATTAGGGACATCACATACTGAATCAACACTTTACTAAACTTGATCCAAGTTATTGAGACCTCTGCGGTGTTTCCTCATGTCTTCATTAAGTGTATACCAAGCAAGACAGAGGCAGCGATTTCTTAGGAAATCTCTACTGGATCTTATGATACTCGATCGTCGTTTCCATTTGACCCAGTCATAGCAAATTTGTAGATATCACCGCCCCTATCCTCATCATGTTAAGTTGGGAGACTGCATAATTTCTCAAGATGATTGCTTGGCGAGGCCAAGACTCTGGTTTGTTTGGGTGTAAAACAATCCCATATTCGTGTACAATTCTCTCTTTGTCTGAAGATGTAATGAACGAGAATATTGACTCTGCTTAATTTCACTCTTAAAAGTAGTGTATAGTGCATTCATTTCTTTACAGTGAAGTAATGGTTCATAATTTGAATACCATATACCCAATCAACACTTTCCGAAACTTGGACCTATGCTTTCAAGACCTCAGCAGTATTTCCTTTCGTCTTCCCTAAGTGCATACCAAGCAAGGGATAGACGGTGTTTTCTGAAGAAATCTCCTCTGGAAATTATGATACTCGATATTCGTGACAAGTTGATCCTTTCAGAGTAAATTTGGAGAACTCACCGCACCTTACTTGTCAGGACAGGTCGGGAGACAGCATAACTTCTTAAGATGATTGCTTGGCGAGGCGAAGACTGGGTTGTATTGGTATACGAAAATCTCCTACTCGGGTACGATTCTCCTTTTGTCTCAAGATGTAATAAACGAAATTACTGACTGTGCTTAATTTCACTCTCAAAAATGTTGAGTCGTGCATTCATTTCATCATGAAGAAGTGAAGGCTCTTCAGACATTAGACTACAAGTACCACTTCAACCTTTTCCTGAACTTTTCCATAGTTTCTGAGACTTCTGCTGTTTTCTTGTCGACTTCATTACGTGCACAACACGCTCGGGATAGACGTCGTTTTCTGATGAGAGCTCTATTCGAACATATGGGACTCGATCGTCATGTCAACGTAAACGTGTCACGGTGGATTTGTGGGTCTCACCGCCTCTGGGATAGTCACGCACGTTCAGGAGACCACCTTATTTCCAAAACAGATTACCTGGGGAGGCCATGCCTCTGGTTTGCTTGGGTATAAAACGACCCCCTACCCTTTTACAATTCTTTTAATGTCTTAAGATGTAATAATCGAAATACCTAACTGACCTTAATTTCAATTTATAGTGGAATATCGTTCATTCATTTCTTTAGAGTGGAGTGAAGGTTCTGTTGGTTTGGGACACCACGTATCGAATCAAAACTTTCCTAAACTTGAAAAAAGATATCGAGACCTCTGCGGTTTTTCCTCAGGTCTTCATCAAGTGCATACCAAGCAAGACAGAGGCAGTGATTTCTAATAAAATCTCTACTGCAACGTATGATACTCAATCGTCGTGTCAACGTGACCCTGTCAGAGCAAATTTGTAGATCTCACTGCCCCATCCTTGTCAAGTCAGGTCGGAAGGCTGCCTAATTTCTTAAGATGATTGCATGGCGAAGCCAACACTCTTGTTTGTATGGGTTTAAACCATCCCCTGCTCTTGTCCAATTTTCTCATTGTCTCAAGATATAATAGCGAAAGTAATGCCTGTGCTTAATTTCACTCTCAAAAGTGGTGCATAGTGCGTTCATTTTTTCACAGTGAAGTTTCTGCCTTTTTTGGAAACCATGTACCAAAACAACACTTTCCAAAACTTGGATAAAAGCTTTCAAGACCTCTGCAGTGCTTCCTCTCGTCTTCACTAAATGCATACCAGGCAAGGGACGTTGTCTGATGAATTCTCTACTGAAATTTATGATACTCTATCTTCGTTTCATCCTAACCGTGTCAGGGGTTATTTGTAGATCTCACTGCCCCCTCCCTTGTCAGGTCATATTGGCACTCTGCCTGATTTCTTAAAATATAATTTCTTGTCGAATGAAAGACTCTGGATTACATTGGTATGAAACTAACCCATGCCAATGTACAATTCTCTCTGTATGTGAAGATATATAAAAGGAAAGTTCTTATTCTCATTAATTATGGACTCCCGTGGTGTAGTGGTTAGCGTCCCTGACCGTGACGCATTCACGGGCCGCCCAGGGTCGAGCGTATGGGTTCGAATCCTGGTTGCGGCAGTCGGTCCACAGTCAACCCAGCAGTTCATCCACCCCCTAGGGGTCGGTCGATAAAATGGGCACCTGGCTCAGGCCAGGGTATATATAAAGATAGCATTAATAGCGTTAATGGGTTAGCCTTGATTAGGGCCTCAGCTGCCCGTTCCGTCTCAGCTAATATGAAAAGAAAATACTTTTTTCATTAACTACACCTTTCTCTTTTACCCTATCATCATTTACTCGATAAGCCCTCCTCAAATATTTCATGTATAAAACATTCACCCTCTGCCATGCATTCTTATCTAGAGTCCATGCTTCGCATCTTTACAAAGCCGTTGGGATTACTATATTTTCAGACGAACCCATTTTCTCCTTCCCTGATAGTTGCCTCTTTCCACGCATTCCTCATTGCTCCATAATATATGCCCCCTCACCCACCTTATGAACCCATATCAGCTTTCATGGTTTCATTCACTGCCATGTCCTCTCCCACGTATCTAAAACTCAACATTTTCCAATTTTTCTCCATTCAAACTCACCCCTAACTGAACTGTCCATCTGCACTGCTACACCTAATAATCTCTTTTTTTTTAGATATACTCTCAACTTTCTCCTGTCACATACTCTCCCAGACTCTGACACCAACTTCCGAAGTTTCTCATTTGAATCTGCCACCAGAGCCGTGTCATCAGCAAACAACAGCTGACTTACCTCCCAGGCCCCTTCAGCCCCATTCTTCCTTCCAAGATCTTTGCATTTACCTCCCTCATCGCCCCATTCATAAACAAAATAAACAACCATGGTGACATCACAAATCCCTGCCAAAGACCCACCTGCACTTGAAAGAAGTCACCCTCCTCTCCACCTATTCGTACACACGCCTTACACTCTTGATAAAAACTCCTCACTGCTTCAAGTACCTTACCCCACACTATTTATTCGTAACTCCTTTCAAAGCGTCTCTGTAAACCCTATCATATGCTTTCTCCAGATCCATAAGTGTCTCATATAAAGAATTTTTTTCTTTCAGTATTTCATAAACACATTCTTCAAAGCAGTCACCTGATCCACACATCCTCTACCACTTCTGAAACCACACTGCTCCTCCCCAGTCAGATGCTCTGTACATGCCTCCACCCTCTCAGTCAAAACCCTCCCACACAACTTACCAGATACACTCAACAAATTTCTACCTCTGTAATCTGAACACTCTCTTTTGTTCCCCTTGCCTTTTATACTGTGGTACTAAACATGCATTCCGCCAGTCCTCAGGCACGCTCACCATGATCCAAACACTCACTGAAAATCGTAACTAAAGAGAAACCAACACACTCATGCAGGAGAGCATGGTAGGGACTGTATGAGAGGAAGAAGGTACTGGGGATGCGTGTGGTGCAGAATGAAGTGTGTGTGTTGGGTGCCACGTGTTCAAGACACGCATCGACGCTGTGAGGCAAAATACTGGAATACATTCTAGGAAGAGAAACTTCCCTGGCGGGTTTAGCAACAACTTGCATTATATTCTTTGCCGCTTTCGTGGGTTTTGTAGTACCGTTTTCGTAAGGCTAAGTCGAAAGCAGGTTAAGAGATGAAGAAAAAATGTTTTCTTACAGTCTTTCGTTATCGGGAGCCAATTATAAGAAGGGAAATGAAACTACCCTCGTAAATTCATTGTCGTCAGTGTGATAACTCATGCGAGGGTAGGCGTTAGATTGTTATCATTTTCTTATACACGGTTATGCATTAAGTGTGAGTTTTAACTAGATCTTCCAATCTTATTATATAATGTCTTCTTACTGACAGTACCTCTTCCTCCAGCTGATCCCTCGAGACGTCAGTACTGGAACTTCTCTTTAGATAATTCGTTTTACTTTCCATGGAAGGATAATTGTCTCTCTCGGGCAATGCTGCTCCTGTTGAGCGTATGACAAGAGGTTACTGCCGCGGGAATGGAGGCATGGTTTCCCCCCTCTCCTTCTAATCCTAACACTTCATCCAGTCTGTGGTTCTTCCATTCCCTCCCCTCACTCCCTGAGGCCATTTGGGCAAGGGGACCCAGCATATGCCGGACCTAGGGACATTACCCTCTCCTTCCAACTCACCTTCATCTCTCATCTCTGCCCCGGAACTATTGCAGATACCTTATTGCTGGGGATAGACTCTCCTTCATCCGTGAAAGGTATGCGTGACGGCCTCTCCTCTTTCTCCACTAGCAGGTCTTCCTTGCCTTTAGCTTATGGTATCTCTTCCTCTCTAACAGCTCTATAGCTCTCTCACGTAGCGAACAAAGCAAAACTTTTCTTGTTCTCTGTTCTCTGTTCGTAACGACTCGAACATTCCCTCATCTCCGGACGCACATTTTACTAATCGTATGCTTTTCATTTTAAACTCTCTTCATACAGATCATGTAGCTCTCTCTCTCTCTCTCTCTCTCTCTCTCTCTCTCTCTCTCTCTCCACGGCAACAAGCAGGGCGTATGGACCGGCTGACATTCCTAATCGTGTTTCGAAGGACTGTACCTCTGAACTTGCGCCTTTCCTTGCTTCTCTTTCCGGCTTCTTAACATCCAAAACTTTTTCTTCAATCTGGAAACGTGCATGGACGCAGCCCAACCCAGAAATGAGTGAACGTCGCTAACTCTTCCAGTTACCTTCAGATCGCAGTTACTCTTTGGATCTGTTCTCAACTCCCATTTCTTTAAGTTTCTCGCGTCACACTCGCTCCTCTCTCTGATCATCAGTAGGGACTTCGCAAGGCGAGATCCAGCGGTGGTGTCCTTTCCCTGTCTTACTAATGTCTGTTTATGACATACGAGTGACTTCGAGGAATCCTGAGCTGTATTACCCTCATGTATCTAATACTTCTTACAAGATGTGGCATCAAGATCTGGTGCCCAGGATCCTCTCTTTGAGCTATCTTCCCTCATTCCGATCTCTCGTATTACAGCTTCGTCTCCGACTGGACTGTCTACGTGATCTGTTGATGGATCAACCTCTCCCTCTTTCGCTAGCAGGAGCAGTGCTGTCTCCTATTCTCTTCCTCCATTTCATCACCGATAACCTTTCTTCAGCAGATAAGCAAATGGTCTCGCATCCTGACGACTCTCTTCTTCCGCTTCATTCGAGTCCTCTCCGCCTTCCCTCTTCCGAATCTCGTCATCTCGTCTTGCTGCAACTGTCTCTTTAAATTCAGATTGGAGGTGGAGTATCCAACGAGTCAGTCTCTACCTAGGTAAGTTTAACGCCTTCAAAACCCAAACAAGAAAAAGAAAATTAAGGGAACGTTCCTTAAGGTGCCAATAACCAGCTTATATACAGTATCCTTTAAGAATATCACTTACTGTCATCCGCTTCCCTACAGTTGGCGCAACTACCACTCAGTTACCTAACCCTCCCGTCCACACACCCTCTAAACTCTCCTAATACGCCCTTTTCTCTCCCACCTCTCCAGACCACACGCTGTAAACCGTCCGAAAAAAAAGAGAGAGAAAGAGAACCTCTTAACTGCCCCTCCGTTAACACGCCCCAAACACACTCTTTCCTCACTCCTCTCCCGCCACACACTCCAAACTCTCCCAAGAACTCTCTCTCTCTCTCTCTCTCTCTCTCTCTCTCTTTCTCTCTCTCTCTTCTCTTCACGTTCCGGGAAGCTGGTTCTGCCCCGATTCTTATTTTCCCCTGGCCTCCCTCAGGCCAATTGCGTTTGCTAATGGCACTTTGATTGATTAACCATAATGAGGCGGGCGAGGCCGCATTACTTTCTTTAAGTCGTGTGCGCAAGAAACTTTGATTAATCTCCTTCGCAGCAAAAAAGGAAATAAAAGTATCATTTTCCACCGTTTATTTTCGTCAGAATGATAAGAAAGATAGGATAAAAAAAAAAAGAATGCAGCTTAACTACTGGAGTAAAGATTGAAACCCATCGGGTATTATTATTCACCAGCTTACGAAACCAAGAAAGGAACTGGGCTGTGAAGCAGTTGAGTCCTCACGTATGCTTGTGTTGTGAAACAATGAACCTGAAGCGCGCTAGTGCATTTGAAGCAGTGGATCTTGAGGATGGGTTGTGCTATGAGGCGGTGAATCCTTAGGGTTCGCTCGTGCTGTGAAGCGGTAAAATCGTGGGGGTTCGTTAATGCTTTTAAAACTGCGAGTCCTGTGGTTCGCTAGCTTTGTGAAGCAGTGAATCATCTATACCGCTATTAAACGGTGAATCCTCAGACTCGTAAATTCCGTCAAAAAAGAAATGAATCCTGAAGTTTGTTATAAATTTGAAGTAATGAATATTTAAGTTTGAAAGTGTAGCGAAGCAGTGCATCTTAAGGTTCCCTAATACCGTAAAACAGTGAATCAAGGAGGTTCGCTTGGGGCTGTGAACCAGTAAATCCTAGGGTACGCTCGTACTTCGAGACAGTAAATGTTGAGGTTTGCTAGCCCTGTGAAAATGTATTCTTAGAGTCGCTCGAAGTGTGAAGCTGTAAATCCTCTTACACCTCTTAAAAGATGAAAGCCTGAGAATTCCCTTACCGTTTAACAGTCGCACAGTTATGCTTTACCCGTTATATATATATATATATATATATATATATATATATATATATATATATATATATATAACACGAGCAGGTGCC
>JAYMFT010265602.1:0-10702 GCA_038088735.1 Panulirus argus
ACCATGGGTGGTGAGTCTGTCCTGCTTTGTGTGACCCACCATGGGTGATGAGTCTGTCCTGCTTTGTGTGACCCACCATGGGTGATGAGTCTGTCCTGCGGTGTGTGACCCACCATGGGTGGTGATTCTGTCCTGCGGTGTGTGACCCACCATTAGTGGTGAGTCTGTCTTACTTTGTGTGCCCCACCATGGATGGTAAGTCTGTCTTGCTTTGTGTGACCTACCATGGGTGGTGAGTCTGTCCTGCTTTGTGTGACCCACCATGGGTGATGAGTCTGTCCTGCTTTGTGTGACCCACCTTGGGTGTGTGATCCACCATGGGTGATGAGTCTGTCCTCCGGTGTGTGACCCACCATGGGTGGTGAGTCTGTCCTGCTTTGTGTGACCCATCATGGGTGGTGAGTCTGTCCTGCAGTGTGTTACCCACCATAGGCATTTATAGGTTGTTATACTGTAGAGGCATATTCGGCCATGTATGCAGTGGATATAAGCTGACATCATTAGACTGGCCTCACTGACGTGTATCATTCAACCAGTTGCAACACAAGCATAACAAGCAATGAAAAGGCATGTACAGAGGGTCGTAAACCCTTCCCCTTGATAGAGACTGAACCATGTGTGAGACCAAATTTGTTTATCACGGGCCCGTGATTACTCCCGCCTTAGGTATAATCATCTTGGCACAAAGAGTTGTGCATTTGGCAGCAAATATTGTGATTATGTGTGCCATTGTTACTTAACACAACATTATAATTATGCATTTAGCTCTGGAAAACATACGAATATTTCAACACTTTTTCAACAAATGTCCTTTTTTTAAATGTACATTAACTCTTCGTAATTGATTCCATCAACAGTTAATACTTAGAAAAGATGGTTTGCAAAACATTTGAACATTCATATTCAGTTACGAGCCTCCGTGGTGTATCAATAAACGTTACTGACCATGAGTCAGCTCATTCCAATGGGATTGAGCCCACACAGGAACGAATCCTAGGCACAGTATTCAGCCCACATTCAACCCAGGTGTTCAACCTCCCCTTGAGGCTGGTTTATAAATGATTAACTGGCTTAGGCTGCTGTGTGTGTTCACAGAGGAGTAAATACGTGATATGTATATACATGGTTAAGAGATGGGAAAACACGAGAGTAGAAATATCTCCGTAACACAAAATTAGTAAACATGAGATATTTTGTTGAGTGTAAAATCAGCTTCACAGATAATTTAAAAATCCACTGACCCTTAATACTGTATCTATATAATTTCATTAGACATAATAATGTAGACAAGAATACACTGGGGAAAAAAAAAAGAGGTCCTTAGGTCTAAAAGGTAGTTATATTTCAAATTACATTAAAAATATGAATTCTGTTACAGATAGATAGGGGTATGACTGAGAATGAAGGCGGCTCTGTCTCCACCCTACAGCAACATATGGCATTTTTTAAAGAATAGAATAGAATTTTAAAAAGTAAACATGGATACAGCCTACTATATGCCAATGCATTTTCTGGCAATGAGTTTATGAAAGAGGGTCGTCTCTCGAACCTGGATATAATATAAGACGTTTGTGCACATTCGATACAGCATTTGCATCTGGCAAAATTCCGAACTGATGAATTTTGTCCCAGCTGTTACCTTCCATTACCCTCATGAGTAAAAGTGAGGACTTAAAAACAACTCGTGGTGCTTGGAATGGTACAGTCTATGGCACCTGACACTCTTCACAGAATGGTACACTGCATGGAATAGTCAGTGGCACGTGACACTCCACAGAATGGTACACTGCATGGGACAGTCGATGACACCCGACACTCTCATCAGAATGGGACAGTCTTTCTCACCTGACACTCTCCAAAGAATTGTACAGTACAAAGGACACTCAGTGGCACCCAATACTCCCCTTGGAATGAAGATTGGTCTCCTGCCAATAGCCACCTATGAATCAGTCAGATGTATATAATTTTTAGCTTTGTAATAATAACTTTCATCTAACAGCTCAAGGAGAAAGTGATAATCAAGCTCCTAAGATGTTTGTTATTTTCTCACAGTTTGTTATTTTTGGTTGGTCTCCATTTTTGTTTCAATTCATTGCACATCCACAGAATATCGAGCACTTTGATGGTTTTGATTTTCAGTTGACTGATGTGACATTTATACGACAGTCTTAGGTCGAATGTTAGGTCCAAAAGTTTCAGTGAAAATGAACTGCAGTGGGGCCATCCACAAAAAGAGGGTTGGCAAAAAGTTCCTTGTCATTTTGTTATGGTGCATAGCCATGGTAATACTCTGAGAGACTTTGTGAGAGTGGTGTGACTCACTGAGACAACATAGTCTGTAGACATTCTTATACGTAGACCAAACTTCTCACAGAGCAGCACAGCGTAGAGTCAATCAAATCCAGTCTGATACATGATCTTTGGTATATCTCTGAAACTAGTGATGATAGCTTCCCTTTGGGACTCCTTCCAGTTGACTTTCATAGTTTGTTTACAGCTCTGACACTAATGATGATAGCTTCACTATGGAAGCCCCATCTAGTTAACTTTCCTGGTTTGGTACAACTCTGACACTAGTGACGATGGCTTCCCTCTGGAACCCCCTTCCAGTTGCCTTTCTAGTTTGGTACAGCTGACACTAGTGATGATGGCTTCCCTTAGGGACCCTTTCCACTTGCCTTTCCTAGTTTGGTACAGCTCTGACAAAAGTGATGATGGCTTCCCTTAGGAACCCTTTCCACTTGCCTTTCCTAGTTTGGTACAGCTCTGACACTAGTGATGATGGCTTCCCTTAGGGACCCTTTCCACTTGCCTTTCCTAGTTTGGTACAGCTGACACTAGTGATGATGGCTTCCCTTAGGGGCCCCTTGTAGCTGGCTTTCCTAGTTTGATACAGCTGACACTAGTGATGATGGCTTCCCTTAGGGACCCCTTCCAGCTGCCTTTCCTAGTTTGGTACAGCTGACACTAGTGATCATGGCTTCCCTTAGGGACCCCTTCCAGCTGCCTTTCCTAGTTTGGTACAGCTCTGACAATAGTGATGATGGCTTCCCTTAGGGACCCTTTCCACTTGCCTTTCCTAGTTTGGTACAGCTCTGACAATAGTGATGATGGCTTCCCTTAGGGACCCCTTCCAGTTGCCAGCTGATAATAGTGAGAATAGCTTCCCTTAGGGACCCCTTCCAGCTGCCTTTCCTAGTTTGGTGCAGCTGACACTAGTGATGATGGCTTCCTTTAGGAACCCCATCTAATAGGCTTTCCAAGTTTGGTACAGCTCTGATACTAGTGACGATGGCTTCCCTTCGGGACCCCATCTAGTTGGCTTTCCTAGTTTGGTACAGATCTGACACTAGTGACGATGGCTTTCCCAGTTTGGTACAGCTCTGACACTCGTGACGATGGCTTCCCTTAGGGACCTCATCTAGTAGGCTTTCCTAGTTTGGTAGAGCTTTGACACTAATGATGATGGCTTTCCTTAGGGAGCCCTTCTAGTTGGCTTTCCTAGTTTGGTAAAGTCCACAAGCTCACACTTTATCCATCTCTAACACAACAACTAGAACAAATGATGCGTAATCCTTTCACTCTCCCCTAATATTTCCTTCATTCTTGAAAACAAAACAAAAAATCTGTTCAACATATTCCAATTCTTTTGGTGCCGAATCGAAGAGAACATTGTGCAGCTCAGCTTGTGGTGAGTACAGCCAGAGAGGTGTGTTAGCGCGGTAGGGAGGGTGGACACGGAGGTGTGGAGGCGGATGTGATTCATGGAAGTATAAAGACTGACTGGGGCGTTTATCATTACACGGTGAGGGGGAGCTTACGTCATAACAACCTGCGCTGCTGTATCGGCTTTAAACTGTTGTACTAGCTTTATACTCTTGTACCAGCCTGTACTACTTGTTTTACCAGCCTAGACGTTTACCATCTTAGACTACTGTACCGCCCTTGACTTGTACCAGCCTAGAATAACATCAGCTTTAAACTTGCACAAGTTTTAGATAGCTTCACCAACCCACACAATTTTACCTGCCTAGACTGTTGTACGAATATTAAGTTTTTGTACCTGCCTAGATTACTGTACCAGTCTAGACTCTTGGACCAGCCTAGACTGTTGCACAAACATAGACCGTTGGAGCAGCCTAGACTGTTGTATCATCCTAGACTGTTGTACCAACCTAGACTGCTTTGGAAGCCTATACTGTTATACCAGCTTACACTGTTTCAGCCTATAATGTTGTTCCAGGCGAGACTGTTGTACCAGCTTGAACTTGTAACAGCCTTGACCGTTGAACCAGCCTTAATTATTCTGTTGTACCAGCCTAGATTGTTGTACAGTCCTAGGATATAGTAGCAGCCTAGGTTATTGTACAAGTTTAAACTGTTGTACCCGACTTGTCTGTTGTACCAACCTACTGTTGTACATAGATTATTGTACCAAACTAGATTGTTGTACCATCCTACTATTATTCCCGGCCAGACTGATGCAGTATCCTAGATTATTGTACAGATCTCGACTGTTGTACAGGACTAAACTGTTATACAAGCTTAGACTGTTATACCAGCCTAGACAGTTGTACCAGCGTAGACTGTTGTACCAGCCTAGACTGTTGTGCAGGCTTAGATTGTTGTACAAGCTTGGACTGTTGTTTAAACTTAGACTGTTGTTCAAGCTTAGACTTATATCAGCTTAGAATGTTGTACTATTATACCAGCCTAGACTGCTGTACAAGCTTAGACTGTAATACCAACCTAGACTGTTGAACTACTCCTGTCCTTCCTCTCGCCCTTGCACCATCAACCAGGAGAAAGATGTTCCTATATCTCTGTCAAACAAGAGCACGTTATAAGTGCACCTCTGCCAACCAGGAGTAAGATGTATCTGTATCTCTATCAGGGAGAGGTAAACCGGGAGCAAGATGTCCCAGTATCCCTACCAAAGAGGAGAAAGATGTCCCCGTATCCCAACCAAAGAGGAGAAAGATGTACCCGTATCCCTACCAAAAAGGAGAAAGATGTCCCCGTATCCCTACCAAAGAGGAGCAAGACGCCCCGTATCCCTATCAAAGAGGAGCAAGATGTCCCTATATCTCTGTTTACCAAAGAGCAGAAATATGTCCCCATACCCCTATCAAAGAGGAGCAAGATGTCCCTATATCTCTGTTTACCAAACAGGAGAGATATGTCCCCATATCCCTATCAAAGAGGAGCAAGATGACCCTGCATCCCTATCAAAGAGGAGCCAGATGTCCCCGTGTCCCTATCAATAAGGAGCAAAATGTCCCCGTATCCTTACCAAAGAGGAGAAAGATGTCCCCGTATCCCTACCAAAGAGGAGCAAAATGTCCCCGTATCAATATCGAAGAGGAGCAAGATGTCCCCGTATCCATATCGAAGAGGAGCAAGATGTCCCCATATCCCTACCAAAGAGGAGAAAAATGTCCCCGCATCCCTATCAAAGTGGAGCAAAATGTTCCCGTATCCCTACCAACGAGGTGCAAGATGTCCCCGTATGCCTATCGAAGAGGAGCAAGATGTCCCCGTATCCCCCCAAAAAGGAGAAAGATGTCCCCGTATCCCTATCAAAGAGGAGCAAGATGTCCCCGTATCCCTATCGAAGAGGAGCAAGATGTCCCCGTGTCCCTATCAATAAGGAGTCAGATGTCCCCGTGTCCCTATCAAAGAGGAGCCAGATGTCCCCGCATCCCTATCAAAAAGGAGCCAGATGTCCCCGTGTCCCTATCAATGAGGTGCAAAAAGTCCCACATCCCTATCGAAGAGGAGCAAGATGTCCACGCATCCCTACCAAAGACGAGCAAGATGTCCCCGTGTCCCTATCAAAGAGTACAAAGATATCTCCATATCTCTACCAAAGAGGAGCAAGATGTCCCCATATCCCTACCAAAGAGGAGCAAGGTGTCCCCGAGTCCCTATCAAAGAGGAGCAAGATGTTCCCGTATCCCTTCCAAACAGGAGCAAAATTTCAAATGTCCCCGTGCCCCTATCAAAGAGGAGCAAGATGTCCCTATATCTCTGTTTACCAAAGAGGAGAAAGATGTCCCCAAATCCCTAACAAAGAGGAGCCAAATGTCCCCCTGTACCTATCAATGAGGAGCAAAATGTCCCCATATCCCTACCAAAGAGGAGAAAGATGTCCCCGTATCTCTACCAAAGAGGAGCAACATGTCCCCGTATCAATATCGAAGAGGAGCAAGATGTCCCCGTATCCCTACCAAAGAGGAGCAAGATGTCCCCGTATCCCTAGCGAAGAGGAGCAAGATGTCCCCGTGTACCTATCAATGAGGAGCAAAATGTCCCCATATCCCTACCAAAGAGGAGAAAGATGTGCCCGTATCCCTACCAAAGAGGAGCAAAATGTCCCCGTATCCCTATCGAAGAGGAGCAAGATGTCCCCGTATCCTTACCAAAGAGGAGCTAGATGTAACCATATTCCTATCGAAGAGGAGCAAGATACCCCTGTATCCCCATCAAACAGGAGCAAGATGTCCCCGTATCCCTACGAAAGAGGAGCAAGATGTCCCCGTATCCCAATCAAAGAGGAGCAAGATGTCCCCGTATCCCAACCAAAGAGGAGCTAGATGTAACCGTATTCCTATCGAATAGGAGCAAGATAACCCCGTATCCCCACCAAACAGGAGCAAGATGTCCCCGTATCCCAAAGAGGAGCTAGATGTAACCGTATCCCTATCGAAGAGGAAAAAGATGTCCCAGTATCCCTACCAAAGAGGAGCAAAATATCTCCATATCCCTACCAAAGAGGAGCAAGCTGTCACCGTATCCCTACCAAACAGAAGCAAGATGTCCCCGTATCACTATCGAAGAGGAGCAAGATGTCCCCATATCCCTACCAACGAGGAGCAAAATGTCCCACCATCCCTACCAAAGAGGAGCAAGATATCCCCGCATCTCTCCCAAAGAGGAGCAAAATGTCCCCGTATCCCTCCCAAAGGGATGCAAGATGTCCCCATATCCCTACCAAAGAGAAGCAAGATGTCCCCGTATCCCTACCAAAGTGGAGCAAAATGTCTCCGTATCCCTACCAAAGAGGAGCAAGATGTTCCCGTATCCCTACCAAACAGGAGCAAGATGTCCCCGTATCCCTACCAAAGAGGAACAAGATGTCCTCGTATCCCTCCCAAAGAGGAGAAAGATGTCCCCGGATCCCTCCTAAAGAGGAGCAAGATGTCCCCGGATCCCTACCAAAGAGGAGCAAGATGTCCCAGTATCCCTCCCAAAGAGGAGCAAAATGTCCCCGTATCCCTACCAAAGAGCAGCAAGATGTCCCCGTATCCTAACCAAAGAGGAGCAAGATGTGCCCGTATCCCTACAAAAAAGCAGCAAGATGTGCCCGTATCCCTACCAAAGAGGAGCAAGATGTCCCCGTATCCCTACCAAAGAGGAGCAAGATGTCCCCGTATCCCTCCCAAAAAGGAGCAAGATGTCCCCGTATCCTTACCAAAGAGGAGCAACATGTCCCCGCATCCCTATCGAAGAGGAGCAAAATGTTCCCATACCCCTCCCAAAGAGAAGCAAGATGCCCCGTATCCCTACCAAAGAGGAGCAAGATGTCCCCGTATCCCTCCCAAAGAGGAGCAAGATGTCCACGTATCCCTACCAAAGAGGAGCAAGATGTCCCCATACCCCTACCAAAGAGGAGCAAGATGTCCCCGTATCCCTACCAAACAGGAGCAAGATGTACCCATATCCCTACCAAAGAGGAGCAAGATGTCCTCGTATCCCTACCAAAGAGGAGCAAAATATCTCCGTATCCCTACCAAAGAGAAGCAAGATGTCCCTATACCCCTACCAAAGAGGAGCAAGATGTCCCCGTATCCCTACCAAAGTGGAGTAAAATGTCCCCGTATCCCTACCAAAGAGGAGCAAAATATCTCAGTATCCCTACCAAAGAGGAGCAAGATGTCCCCGTATCCCTATCGAAGAGGAGCCAGATATTCCCGTGTCCCTTCCAAAGAGGAGCAAGATGTCCCGCATCCTTATCGAAGAGGAGCAAGATGTCTTCGTATCCCTACCAAAGAGGAGCAAAATATCCTCGTATACCTACTAAAGAAAAGCAAGATGTCCCCATATCCCTACCAAAGAGGAGCAAGATATCCCAGCACCCCTACGAAACAGGAGCAAGATGTCCCCGCATCCCTGTCGAAGAGGAGCAAGATGTTCTCGTATCCCTACCAAAGAGGAGCAAAATATCTCCGTATCCCTACCAAAGAGGAGGAAGATGTCCCCGTATCCTTACCAAAGAGGAGCAAGATGTCCTCGAATCCCTACCAAAGAGGAGCAAAATATCCCTGTATCCCAACCAAATAGAAGTAAGATATTCCCGTATCACTACCGAAGAGGAGCAAGATGTCCCTATATCCCTACCAAAGAGGAGCAATATGTCCCAGCAACCCTACCAAAGAGGAGCAAGATGTCCCAGCAACCCTACCAAAGAGGAGCAAGATGTCCCCGTATCCCTACCAAAGAGGAGCAAGATGCCCCCGTATCCCTCACAAAGAGGAGCAAGATGTCCCCGTATCCCTCCCAAAGAGGAGCAAGATGTCCCTCTATCTCTCCCAAAGAGGAGCAAGATGTCCCCGTATCCCTACCAAAGAGGAGCAAGATGTCCCCGTATCCTTCCCAAAGAGGAGCAAAATATCCCCGCATCCCTACCAAAGAGGAGCGAGATGTCCCCGTGTCTCAATCGAAGAGGAGCAAGATGTCCCCGTATCCCTCCCAAAGAGGAGGAAAGTATCCCCTTATCCCTACCAGAGAGGAGCAAGATGTCCCCGTACCCCTACCAAAGTGGAGCAAGATGTCCCTATATCTCTACCAAAGAGGAAGTAGATGTCCCTGTATCCCTATCGAAGAGGAGCAACATGTCCCCGTATCCCTACCAAAGAGAAGAAAGATGTCCCTATATCTCAACCAAAGAGGAACAAGATGTCCCCGTATCCCTCCCAAAGAGGAGAAAAATATCCCCGTATCCCAACCAAAGAGGAGCAAGATGTCCCCGTATCCCTACCAAAGAGGAGCAAGATGTCCCCGTATCCCTCCCAAAGAGGAGCAAAATATCCCCGTATCCTTACCAAAAGGAGCAAGATGTCCCCGTATCCCTACCAAAGAGGAGCAAGATGTCCCTGTATCCCTACCAAAGAGGAGCAAAATATCCCCGTATCCCTACCAAAGAGGAGCAAGATGTCCCTGTATCCCGACCAAAGAGGAGCAAGATGTCCCGGTATCCCTCCCAAAGAGGAGCAAAATATCCCCGTATCCCTACCAAAGAGGAGCAAGATGTCCCCGTATCCCTATCAAAGAGGAGCAAAATGTCCCCGTATCCCTACCAAAGAGTAGCAAGATGTCCCTATATCTCTACCAAAGAGGAACAAGATGTCCCCGTATCCCTCCCAAAGAGGAGCAAAATATCCCCGTACCCCTACCAAAGAGGAGCAAGATGTCCCCGTAACCATACCAAAGAGGAGCAAGATGTACCCGCATCCCTATTAATGAGGAATAAGATGTCTCCGTATCCCTCCCAAAGAGGAGCAAGATGTCTCCTTATCCCTCCCAAAGAGGAGCAAGATGTCCCAGTATCCCTATCGAAGAGGAGCAAGATGTTCCCGTATCCCTACCAAAGAGGAGCAAGATGTCCCCGCATCACTATCAAAGAGGACCAAAATGTCGCCGTATCCCTACCAAAGAGAAGTAAGATGTCCCCATATCTCTACCAAAGAGGAGCAAGATGTCCCCGTATCCCTCCCAAAGAGGAGCAAAATATCCCCGCACCCCCACCAAAGAGGAGCAAAATGTCCCCGTATCCCTACCAAAGAGGAGCAAGATGTACCATCATCTCTGACGACCAGGAACAAGATGTACCTGTATCTCCATCAGCCTGGAAAAGATGTACCTAGAGTTTTATTGAGCAGAAGCATGATTTACCTGTATCTCTATCAACCAGGAACAAGATATACCTGTATCCATATCACCTAGGAGCATGACGTACCTGTATCTGTACCAACCAGGAGCGAGATGTACCTGTATCTATACCAACCAGGGGCGAGATGTACCTGTATCTCCATCATCCAGGAGCAAGATATACCTGTATCTCCATAAACCAGCAGCAAGATGTACCTGTATTTCCACTAATCAGGAGCAAGCTATAACTGCATCTATGTCTACCAGGAGCAACATGTTCATTATCGAACAGGAGCAAGCTGTAGATGTACCTGTATCTCTACCAATCAAGAGCAAGATGTACATGTTTCTCTGTTATTCAGGAACAAGATGTACCTGTATCTCTCTCAACTAAGAGCAAGATGCACCTGTATCTCCGTCAACCAGGAGCAAGATGTCCCTATACCAAAATCAAACGAGTCAGATATCCCTGTATTTCTGTCAATTAGGACCAAGATGTTTTGTGTACATCAATCAACCAGGTCCAACGTGTCCCTGAATTTCTATCAACCAGGAGCAAAATATCCCTGTATATCTGACAACAAAGAGTTACCAGATGTCCCTGAATGTATATCAACCAGCAACTTGACCCCCCTTGCCTACGCCGCAATGTTGGTTCACTTTCCCTTTTCTATAGATATTACTTTGGCTTTTGCTCCCGAGAGCTGGCTGCATGTGTGCCCCCACCACTAGCTAGACCACGGAATACTCGGCAAGCTGCTGCGTCACATGA